>JAQZBX010077244.1:0-14304 GCA_029593785.1 Cabassous unicinctus | reverse complement strand
ATTTTCATTACTCAAAAAAAAAACAAAGGACAAAAAAAACCCCAAAAAACCCAACAAAAAAGAAATCACTATCATACCCATATGTTAACACTGCTAATTACAAATCCTCTGATGGGCTTCCACCATTTCTGTTCATTTCCAAACATTTACAAACAACTTTTTACCAATTCTGCACAGATTAAACCTCAGCTTTCCATTCTCTAACCACCTTCTTTTCTCTGGTGACTTTTATTCTAGCTGTTAACTTGATGAGTTTGCTAATTATATTTAGTTTTTAATAGCAAAATCATACAATATTTGTCCTTTTGTGCTTGGCTTGCTTCATTCAATGTAATGTCCTCCAGGGTCAGCCATGTTGTCATATGTCCCATGACTTCTTTTCTTCTTACAGCTGAATAATTCATTGTGTGTATATACCACAGTTGGTTTATCCATTTGTCAGTTGCTGGACACCTGTGGTGTTTCCATCTTTTGGCAATTGTGAATAATGCCACTGTGAACAAATATATGAAACTTTGATGAAGGCATAAATTAAGTATAAAATCCCTGAAATTTTTAAAAATTTTATTTCATTTTGTAAGAAGCTTTAGATTACATAAATGTTACATTGAAAATATAGAGGGATTCCCATATACCCCACCCCTTCCTCCTCTCACACTTTTCCCCTTAAACAGTGTTTTACTTTAGTGTTGTACATTTGTTAGAATTGATGAACACATATTGAAGCATTGCTACTAACCATGGTCTGTAGTTTATAGTTTACACTTTGCAATGCACAATTTTATAGGTTATGGCAAAATGTATAATGGCCTATACCCATCATTGCAGTCTCATGCAGGACAGTTCTAATGTCCTCCAAATGCCCTATGTTATACCTATTCTTCCCTCTTCCTCCCCTCAGAACCTCTGGTGGCCATTGCCTTTATGTCAATGTTATAAGTTCTTCCATTGCTAGAATAATAGTAAGTCTACTTTTGTCCATAATTGCATTCCCTCCTTATGTTTGTTCATTTCTCAATCCTGAGGATTTTGGAATGGTGATGCCCACTCTGTTTCTGATTGAGAGGGGCCTTAGATCCCATGGGGCGATGGATGGAACTGTCTTGCTTGCAATTGTAGGTAACTGTCTGCTTTTTAGGATGGGCGTTGACGATCATCATCCCTTTGTTAGTCCTGGACAAGTCCAGTGAACTGGAGAGTAGGTGTTGCAACTCTGCTGAGATTCAGGGGTCAACTGGCATATGAACAAACTGAAGATTTAAGTCCCTGGGACATATATTTTACGAGTATAGTATTAATTATACATTCATTAATAAAATGCCTAGAGTTTAAAAGGAAAGATAACTTGGTATTCTGCTTGGTACAGATACGTTTAAAATAAATGAGAAGACAGGACTAAGATAAATCAGAGCAATGTAAGAATAAGGAATCACTTATGCTATGAAACATTTTAATGTTTAAAAAATAAGGTAAGATTTTGAAAGGTCACAATTAAAGGGAACATAACATTAAATGTAACAATAGTGATTGTGCTTATATCCCCCAAAATATAAAGCCTATATATGTGTACTGACATTTATAAATAGAAGTTGAGACATAATTGCTTTGGAAGTTCTTAATAATCCCATTATTCTGATACCATATAGACAATCTAACATCTCCCCCTTTTGATCATATTGAGATATATATATTTCAGTGTTGTTAATTGTGTTTATATTCACAGTGTTGCGCTACCATCACTGCCATCCATCACCAAAATATTTCCATCATTCCAAATTGAAACCCTTTACCTGTTAAGCCCTAACCCCATTCCCTAACCCTATCCTGTCACGTGGTAACCTTTGTTCTAGATTCTGACTCTGAGTTTCCTTATTCTAATTATTTTAAATCAGTGAAATCATACAATATTTGTCATTTTGTGTCTGGCTTATTGCACTCAACATGATGTTTTTGAGGTTCTTTCCTGTTGTCGCATGTATCAGGACTTCATTTCTTTTTACAGCTGAATAATATTCCAATGTATGTATATTCCACATTTTATTTATCCATTAGTTGATTGGTGGACGCTTGGGTTGCTTCCATCTTTTGGCAATTGTGAATAATGCTGCTTTAAGCATTGGTGTGGAAATACGTGTTTTAGTTCCTCCTTTCAGTTCTTGTGTATATACCTAGTAGTGCAATTGCTGGGTCATATGATAGTTCTATATTTACTTTTTGGAGGAACCACCAAAATGTCTTCCACAGCAGCTGCTCTATTTTACATTGCCACTAGCAATGAATGAGTGTTCCTATTTCTCTGCATCCTCTCCAACTCTTTATTATTGTCTGTTTTTTAAATAGCAGCCATTCTAATAGATGTGAGTATGTCTTTGGAGAGATGTCTGTTCAAGACTTTTGCCCATTTTTAAATTGGATTGTTTGTTTTTTTGTTCTTAAGTTGAACTAGAACTAGAACTTCCAGTACAATGTTGATTAAAAGTGGTGACAGTGGGCATTCTTGTCTTGTTCATGATCTTAGAGGGAAAGCATTCATTGTTTCACCATTAAGTAGGATGTTAGCTATGGGCTTTTCATATATGCCCTTTGTCCTGTTGAGGAAGTGATTTTATCCAGAAGGAGTGCTTTGTCCAATTCCTTTTCTCCATCAGTTGAGATGATTGTGTGTTTTTTTCCTTCATTGTGTTAATGTATTACATTAATTAATATTCTTATTAATCATGCTTGCATACCAGAGATAAATGCCACTTGATAATGGTGTATAATTCTTCTAATATGATGTTGGAGTTAGTTTGCTGGTATTTTGTTGGGGGTTTTTTGCATCTATATTAAAAGGGATATTGTTCTGTAGTTTTCTTTTCTTGTGGTATGTTCATCTGGTGGTGGTATGATGTTGATGTTGGCTTCATAGAATGAGTTAGATAGTGTTCCCTCCTCTTCAGTGTTTTTTAGAAGAATTTGAGCAGGATTGGTATTCTTCTTGGAATGTTTGGTAGGATTCACATGTGAAGCCATGTGGTCCTAGGCTTTTCTTTGTTTTGGGAGGTTTTAGATGACTGATTCAATCTCTTTACTTGTAATTGGTCTGTTGAATGAAGTCTTCTGTTTCTTCTAGAGTCAGTATAAGTTGTTCATGTGTTTCTAGGAATTTGTCCATTTCATCTAGCTTGTCTTAATTTGGCATACAGATGTTGATAGTATCCTCTTATGATCTTCTTTCTATGGGGTCAGTAGTGATGTCCTCCCTCTCATTCTGATTTTATTTGCATCTTCTCTCTTTTTTTCTTTGTCAGCCTAGGTAAGGGTTTGTCAAATTTATTGATCTTTTCAAAGAAACAACTTTTGATTTTGTTAATTCTATTTTTTCAATGGCTGATTCCACTTACTTCTGCTCTAATCTTTATTATTTCTTTACTTCTGCTTGCTTTGGGTTCTCTTTGCTGTTCTTTTTCTAGTTCCTCCAGGTGTACACTTAAGGTTTTGATTTTAGCTCTTTATCCTTTTTAAATTTAATTGTTTAGGGCTCTAAATTTCCCTCTTAGCACTGCCTTCCCTGCATCTCATATGTTTTGATGTGTGATTTTCTCATTTTAATTTGTTTCAAGATATTTATGATTTCCCTTGGAATTTCTTCTTTGACCCACTGATTGTTTAAGAGAGTGTCCATACATTTGTGGATTTTCCAGGTCTCTGCCTGTTACTGATTTCCAGCTTCATTCCATATGGTCAGAGAAGTGGCTTTGTATAATTTCATCTTTCTGAATATATTCAGACTTGTTTTGTGACCCATATTTGTGATCCAGGTTTATTACTATCCTGGAGAATGATCCATTTGCACTTGAAAAGAATGTATATCCTGCTCTTTTGGGGGTGCAGTATTCTGTATGTGTTTGTTAGGTCTAGTTCATTTATCATATTATTCAAGTTCTCTGCTTACTTATTGAATTTCTGTTTAGATGTTCTGTCTATTGATGAGACTGGTGTATTGCAGTCTCCAACTATTATTATTATTGTATGTCTGTTTCTCCCTTCAGTTTTGCCTGTGTTTGTCTCATGTATTTTGGAGCACCCTGGTTAGATGCATAAATATTTATGACAGTTATAACTTCTTGTTGGATTGCCTCTTTTATTAATATATTGTGTCCTTCTTTGTCTCTTGTAACAGCTTTTGACTTAACGTCTGTTTTGTCCGATACTTGTATAGCTACCCTACCCAGCACTTTTTGCTTACTATATGCATGGATTATCTTTTCCCATCCTTTCACTTTCAACCTAATTGTGTCTTTGGGTCTAAGGTGAATCTCTTGTATAGTTGGATCATGTTTTTTTATTTTTTTAAGGTACTGGGGGCCAGGGCTTGAACCTGGGACCTCGTATGTGGGAAGCCAGCACTCAACCACTGAGTCACATCAGCTCCCCAGAGTTGGCTTTTTTTTTGGTTTGTTTTGCTTGATGTTTTTAAGAGGCACTGGGAACAGAACCTGGGACCACACTTCCGCTCCCTGCTTTGCACATCAGCTTCCCTGGATCATGTTTTTTAATCCATTCGGCCAGTCTGTGTCTTTTGACTGGGGAGTTTAATCCATTAACATTCAGCTATTACTGCAGTACTTTCCTTAGCCATTTTGTCCTTTGTTTTTTGTGTGTCATATCCTTTTTTTTTTTTCAGTCTTTTTCCTTTATTGCAACCTCTTTTTCTGGATAGTTTTTTTTTTTTTTGGTAATGTTTCTTACTGATCCCTTCCTTATTTCTGTTCCTATATATTTTAAAAATACTTTATTTGTGGCTACTTTGGGGTTATATAACACAACCTTCATCTATTACCTACTAATTTGAAAAGATACTAACTTAGAACATTCATGTTCTTTGCTTCCATATCCCTCTGTTTCCCCTCTTTATTTTGTCTTTATCCCATTTTCCCACTTTATATTTTGCATGTCCATTATCAGAAATATGCTCTTTTCTTTTTGAATTGTATTCTGATTCTTATAAGAATTAAAAAGTAGAGTTGTATATTGAGGATACAGTACTATTAGGTTTTGCATTTACCTTTTTAATTATCCTTACTGATGATCTTCATTTCTTACACTACTCCATGCCATTCTTTCCTGTCTTTTCCTTTCAACCTTCAGAACTCCCTTTAATTCTTGTAGGGCAGATCTTTTGTTGACAAACTCTCAGTTTCTGTTTTTCTTTGGCTATTTTAAACTCTCACTCATGTATAAAGAATTTTTAACTAAGTTTTTCTCTTTCAGTACTTTAAATATATCATTCCACTGACTTCTCACTGCCATTGTTTCTGATGATAAATTGGCGCTTAGTCTTATCGAGGATCCTTGTTTGTAAAAAATCAGTTTTCTCTTATTGCTTTCAGAATTCGCTGTCTTTGGCATTTGACATTCTGATTAATATGTGTCTTAGAATAGGTCTATTAGTATTTATTATGTTTGGAGTACATTGAGCTTCTTGGACAGGTATTTATGTCTTTCATAAAAGTTGGGAAATTTTTGGCCATCATTTCCTCAGATATTCTTTCTGTCCCTTTTCCCTTCTTTTCTCCTTCTGGGACACCCATGAAGGGTTTAGGTGGTCCAGCCAACAGAAACTGATTTGAGTGAGGGCACAACAGTTCTTGCCAGGAGTTCTAATGCATTCTCTCTCTCGTTTTTCTTCTTCTGCTCTTCTTTTTTTGCCCTGCCCTCCTACCCCTTGCCCTTTTGTATGCAGCACTGCTCAGCTGCTTGTTTTCTGCCCTGGGTTGCTGCTGACTTGGTCCTTGTGCCTAGATATTTGTGGGGGTTTAAGTGGGGTTCTAACTCCATGCTGCGAATGGCTCTGTAGTCTTTGTTTGCAGTGGTAGGGACCCAGGCCATTGCCTCTGAATGGCTTCCTATCTTTGTGGGACTGAATAAGTGGGAGAGGAATGGGAACCACTGGTGGGTCAATGATGGAAATTTCCTGATATTTTTCTTTTTCTTAAATTAAGCATTTGTGGAGTCCTCAAATTTCTACCGTCCTGCAGAGTTTTTAGCAATTGGGGTCTGTCCTTTTATTCACTAAATCTTGGGGTGGGGGGATGGACTTCTTTTTCAGGGGATCTTGTTCATCTGATGAATTTTTCATTTTAGTTACTGAACTTTGAAGATCAAATTTTTGTTTTCTTCTTTTTTATAGTTTTCTTCTCGGTTCAGATGTTTTGCTAATTAGAACTCTAGAGGATGGTAGACATAGACAAACAAACAACAAAAACTCTTAAGAGAGAAAAATCAGAACCCAGAGTTTCTATTTGATGCTATCTAAAATGACTAGTATTAAGTAAATAATTAGAAGAAATGTAGAGAAAGACTGACCCATACTTAAGAAAAAAAGGAATCAGTGGAAAATGTCTCCACATGTCCCAGATGTTAGATTTATCAAAGACTTTGTAATGCTATTGCAAATATTTTTATAGAACAAAAGGACACTAATTATAAGAAATAATAGTAAACTGGTGAAAATGACTCAATAAATAATGAACATTAACAAAGAAATAGAAATTATAGGAAAAGTGCAAAAGGGACGTTTTTGGAGTTGAAAAGAAAAATACCTGAAATAAAAAAGTTAGAAAGATTTAAGATTGACTCTGCATCCCAGCTCACTGAGCATCTGCGCTGCGCTTCCCAGCCAAGGTTTCAACAGACCTCACCAAAATGCCATCTCAAATGGAACATGCTATGGAAACGACGATTGTTTACATTTCAAAAATATGCTGGATACTAAGACTACTTAACAAAGGAAGACCTAAGAGTACTCATAGAAAAGGAGTTCTTGGAATTTTGGAAAATCCAAAAGACCTTCTGGCTGTGGACAAAATAATGAATGATCTGGACCAGTGTGAGATGGCAGAGTGGCTTCTAGAGCTTCTTTTTGCTAATTGCTGGGCTCACCATCGCGTGCAGTGACTGTTTTGTAGTAAATATGAAGCAGAAGGGAAAGAGGTAGGCAGAATTGAGGAATTAATTTCCCCACCCTCATAAGAATTATATCAAGAGTTGCTTAAGAAATCTGCCCGATAGTTTCCCTCTGCATAATGATTTCATAGCAGATTGGAGGACTTAGAAAATGTACAATTAAAATCCAACTTCTATTTTACAACGAGAGGAAGAACAGACAATTAAATGCCAGATAAGGTTTTGATTTTTATACTGTTTGAATCCCCTTGCCCTCAATACGCAAATTTAATTTTTAATTAAAAAAAGCAGATTTAAGATGGAAGTAGATTTAGTGGGTGAAGAGTGATTAATAAATTAACCAATCTGAATAAAAGAGAGACAAGATTGAAGAAAAAGAACTTCAGAGACCTGTGAGGCAGATCAAGTGTACGAACATGCATATGAGAGATTCAGAATAAAAGGAAAGAGAGAGAGGGTTTTAAAAAATATATATTTGAAGAAATAATGAGCAAAAGCTACCCAAATTTGATGAACAACATAAGGCTACAAATCCAGTCAGTCTAACAACCTCACCCAAGTAGAATAAACATAAAGAGTTTCACATTTAAAAACATTTTAGTCAAACTGTTGAAAGCTAAAGAAAATGTGAAAATCGTAATGGCGGAAAGAGAAAAGTGACTTAGTACAGACAGGGAAACAGCAATAAAATTAATAGTTGATGTCTCATCAAAAACAGTGGAATTCAGCATGCAAGAGAATGACATCCCAAAGTGTAGGAAAAAATATCAACCAAAAAGTTGACATACAGCTCAACTATTCTTCAAAAGTGAATGTGATTGGGGTACCTATGATCAGGATGATAGAGTAAGATGCTTCAGAGCTCTGTATCCCTACAAAAGCTTTGAACAATATGCAAGATCTAACAGAATCATCATTTAAAAATCTCCGAAGAAACATTTAAAGGATTGCAGTAACAGGGTGAGTGCCAAATCAAGAAAAAGGCCACTTAAAAGTAGTGGAACCCCTTGGCACCCAGGCTGGCCCTTCCCCATTCCCTCACTGCACAGAGCAGGTTTGCTCAACCAGTATGGATCCCTGTTCACAGTTCCAGAGGGAGCAGACAGACAGTGTAACCCTCATACACATATTTGGAGCTGGTGATGGCCTGAGGGTCTCAATATCCCAGAACTTTCTCTGCGTGTAGAGGGTGGCTCACTGAAGCTCTCCTACATGCACTATAGTAGACCAGTCAAGTCAGACTGCCTGGGCAAAGGGAAGGACATAATGGTTCAGTGCCCGGATTGTGAGAAAACTTTCCTAGAAAAGTGGGGATTCATATCCTTATAAATGGGGGAATTCTTAGGGCCATATATGCATATGAAAGACAAGAGACATGTACATACAGGATCAGAGAGGACCATACATTTTGGCTTGGAGCTATTCTTCAAACTCATTGTATGGATAAACTCTGAAAGAGAGCACTCACACAAGTCAAATGCCAATGATTGGGAAATATAGTTAGTTCCTTGATTTCAAGGAGAGCCATGCCATAATACTAGCAGGATATAAGCTTAAGTTAAATTACAGCACTAAAACACTAAAATATCTGTTGCAGTTGGGCAGTTTGATGTAATTATGAATTCCAAAAATATAATTGGATTATGCTTGTACACTGGTATGCTAATGTGGGCATGATTAAATTATGATTAGGGCGTTGACTGGGTCACCCCTTGGTGGGTGGGGGAATCGAATATAAAAGGCAAGGCAAAAGACAGAGGGAGCAGTTTTGAGTAGCAGTTTTGGTGTTGGAGAGAAGGCCCCGAGATAGAGATGAGCCATTCTCCTGAGAGTTCACAGCTGGCCTTGTGGAGAGAAGCAAAGCCTAGAGAGCCTAATAGTCTACAGCTGACCTTGTGGAGCAAACAGAGGAGCTAAGCCTGGAGAGGAACCCAAGGAGCCTGAACCATGGCAAATGTCAGCAGCTGTCTTTCTCCAACATGTGGCAATGGACTTTGGTGAGGGAAGAAACTTAGACTTCTACCCAAATAAATACCCTTTATAAAGACCAACCAATCTCTGGTATATTACATTAGCACCCCTTTGGCTGACTAATACAATATCAAAATGTCAAGATTTCAAAACATACAAAGAAACATGAAGTGATTGCCCAGGAAAAGGAAAAAAGATAAAATCATTACAAACCATCAATGAGGAGTAACACACCAAGGATATTCTAGGCAAAGGCATTTTTTTTTCTTTTTAAAATCAGTTTTATTGATACATATTCACAAAGCATACAATCCATCCAAAGTATGCCATCAGTGTTATTCGGTATAATCACATAATTGTGCATTTATCACTTCAGTCATAATTAGAGTATTTTTTTTTTTTTTAAGAGATACCAGGGATGGAACCCAAGACCTCATACTTGGGAAGCAGGTGTTTAACCATTGAGCTACATCTGCTCCCCAATGAGAGTTGGATTTTTCGTTTGTTTGTTTGTTTGTTTTTAGGAGGTACCGGGAACGAACCCGAGACCTCGTACTTGGGAAGCAGGCGCTCAACCACTCAAGCTATATCTGCTCCCTAGAGCATTTTCATTACTCCACTACTACTACTAATAAACAAAAAACAGACAAAAATAACTCTATCCCTTAATAATCACCTCTCAGTCTCTCTGTCCTTCCCTGCCATACATAGCTTCCAGGCAAAGACTTTTTAAAAATAAAAATGCTCAAGTAGCTAAAGGAAAACATGGACAGAGAACTAAAGGAAATCAGGAAAACAATAAATTCAAAGAGACTATCAGTAAACAGATGGAAATTATGAAAAGGAACCAAACAGAACTGAACACCACAGTAATAGAAATTTTAAATCCCCTCAATGAGTTCAACAGCAGATTGTAGCTGGAAAAAGAATCAGTTCATAAGAAGGTAAGACAACATGAATCACTCATTCTAAAAGGAAGGTAAAAAAAATATAAGAAAAGTAAAGTATCTGAGGAACCTGTGGAACACCATCAAGCATGACAATATATACATTGTGGGAGTTCCAGAAGAAGAAAGAGAGAATGGAGCCAAGAGAATGTTCAAAGAAGTAATGCCTGAAAACTTCCTAAATTTAATGAAGATATGAATATACACATTCAAGATGCTCAGCCAACTTCATACAGGATAAACCCAAACAGACCCACATCGCACCATGTTAAATCAAACTGTCCAATGCCAAGAATAAAGATATGGGGACAGGAGCAATGGGGTGTCAATGCAAAATAAGTGGAAGATTTATGTTTGGGATGAAGGGAAAGTGATAGTAGTGGATGGTGGTGAGGGTACTGCAACATTATATATGTGATTAATCCCATTGAATGACATGCTTGGGAGAAGTTGGGATTAAATATGGTAGGTATGTTTCCACAGTTTAAAAAAAAAAAAGAGAAACTAAGGAGATAATGACAAATGCCATACATGATTCTGGCTGGGATCTAAGAATGGGAGAGGAAAGGCTCAAAGGGACATTACTAGGACATAAGAAAAAAAATTGGAATATAATATGTAAGCTTTATATCAATGTTAAATTTCTTGAGCTTGATAACCACACTTAAGGTGGTTACATAAGTGAATATACTTGTTCTTAGGAAATGTACATGGCAGTATTAAGTGTTCAAGGAGCATGATAAATACAACCTACATTCAAGTCTTCAGAAAATGGATTGATAGACACAGCACTTGGCACAGCCTTTGATCAGTATGAGACACGTGGAAAATTTTATCTAGCTCCTCACTCTGCCTGCCTGCCTTCCTGAAACTACATGTTAAATCTCTGGGTAGTTTGTTTGCCTTTGCTTGCCCCAGACAGGATTGTGACCTCAGGCTATCAGAGCTGATGGACAAGGTTCTTTGTTTGCTTGTCATTGATACAGCCACTTTAACTGACAGCTCTCAAAATTGAGTCCCCTACAGTATTAGAGGTGAATCTGCTGGTTTTCATGACTTGTGCTACCCTGGAGTTCAGTTTTGTCCAACTTCATGGTTACGATTTGAATAGAGGATTTGTTGTCTTCCTTACTGTGTTATACCTGAAATGAATCTCTAAATTCTCTCGTTAGAATATGCTTTTATTCATTGATTGTTCACTTAAATATTTGCCAAGTTCACTTTCAATTTTATTCTGTAGTATTGATATGAAAACTAGATATTTGATTTCATTGTGAGTGTTTCAAAAAAAGTAATAATCTTTGTTCACTTTTGAAACTGCTGAGATTAAGAGATTGGGCTGTGGATCCCAATATCGTTAGTTTGTCAATTTCCTTATCTGTAAAATGGCCACAATAATAGTCCCTATCTCAAGAGTGTTCATGAAAATTAAATGAATTAATTTAGGTACTTAAAATAGTTATGCACACAGTAAGTACTCAGTTAACTATTTTCATGTATGTTTATATATTTGTCATTTTCTTCATTTAAATTGATTTTCCATTTGCAGTTATTTGACAGTTTAATTTCCAAAGCTTGGTTTATATCTGCCTAGCAAATGTTACTAAAATAAATTTCTTCCCTAAGGTAGCATGCGTTTGAATATTTGAATGTTTACCCAGTTTCTGTGTATCTATATTGATGGAATTTTACTACGCTATAGGTGGTGAGCTTCATTTTCTTCAGATTGGAGGAACTTGTGATGATATTGATGAAGCTGATATACTAGTGGATGGATCTCTTTCTAAAGGAATAGAACCATCTTCAGAAGGTTCCAAACCTGTATCAAATCCTTCAAGTCCTGGCATTTCAGGTATGAAATTAAAATTTTAAATTATTTTTAAATGTAAATTATTGTGATGTTAAAGGTTTTCTGAGACTTTCTTATATAATCTTAAACCTTATTTCCATTTTTATAATTAACTGTTAATTTGTGTGGAAGTCCATTTCTTTGTTGACGTTCTTTTATCAGGTTTGTTACCTGTTTAGGTTGGTCAGTATGGGTGAACACATTTTTGTTGTTAAGGAACTTATGGTATAGTTGAGAGAAAAAAACGTGAAAAAATAGTACATTAAGTGACGCGCATGTGGCTCAAGAAGGTGGGCACCCACCTACCGCATGGGAGGTCCTGGGTTCAGTTCCCAGTGCCTCCTAAAGAAGATGAGCAATTCAGCGAGCTGATGTAACGGGCTGGTGTGGCGAGAGCTGACACAATGAGATGACGCAACGAAGAGACACAATGAGGAAACACAATGCGAGACACAACAAGTAGGGAGTGGAGGTGGCTCAAGTGATTAGGTGCCTCCCTCCCACATGGGAGGTCCCAGGTTCGGTTCCCGGTGCCTCCTAAAAAGAAGATGGACACCTAACGAACAGACACAATGAGCACGAACAATGAACAGACATGGCGAGTGCAAACAACGAGGTGGGGTGGGGAGTGGAGGGAAATAAATAAAATAAATCTTAAAAAAAAAAAGTATATTAAGTATAAAATCAGGGGAATGGTTAATACTATTAGGATTGCAAAGCTGAAAAAAATATTTTCTAGCTGGGTTGGTATATTCAGACCCTCCTTAATCCATCATGAACCTCCAAGTAGATTTGTGTTTGTTTTGCCTTTTCTGCCATTCACATTCTACACTGCCCTGCAGAGCTATTTTTCAAAGGAAGTAATGATGGTGTGTTATTCCAATGCTGTCTTCCTTTTCAACTTTCCAATCACAATAAAGTTTTTGTAATTTCTTAAGTATACAATTTTGTTTTCAGCCCTTCACATGTTATACTAATCTAGAAAACTCTCTTATTCCCACACTTTATGCCTATAGTTAGCCCTTTCGTACTTCCATAGTGCTCTTATGTTTTATTCTTAGCACTTATCACATTTTATTCCCTGAACCTAGCATTTAAAAGGAGCTTAATAATTCTTTTTTTGTTATAATAGCTGTTTATTAGACAGCTCTCTTAACCTGAGGTATTTAATCATGTTTTAGTGTGTATGAATTGCAGTCTTTTTTTTAATAAATCAATTTTATTGATGCATATTAATAAATCATACAATTCATCCAAAGTGTACAATCAGTGGTATTTAGTATAATCATAGTTGTGCATTTATCACCTCAATCATCATTAGAGCATTTTCATCATTTCAATAATTATAATAATAAACAAAAAAACAAACAAGAAAATTCTTCACCCTTCAATCTGTCTGTGATTCCCCTGCTGTATATAGCTGCTATTTCTGGCTATTCTTGCATAATTATTTATTTATTAAGCAGTTTCATTGAGATGTATTCATATACCATACAGTCTATCCAAAGTATGTAGTAGTGGCTTTTACTATACTCACAATGTTGTGTATTCATCACTACAAAAAAATTTTAGAATGATTTCATTACTCTTAATAAATCTTTAATGAAAAGTGTATTTAAACTCAAACCTACTTCAGATAGAAATAATTCATAAAATTGGCATTTGATCTTTATAGATACTTATATTTGGACATTTCCTCATCCTTTCTGGCAAAAAGGCAAATTTTAGAGTTTACTAGCATAATGTATGTTAACTTTAGGGATTTATTTTTTATTATTTTTAGGGATTACTAGTGTCATATGGTCATCTTCATTATCTTCAATATCAGGGTTTCTCAACCTTGGCAGAGAGAAGTCTTGTGCATTGTAGGCGGGAGGCAGCATCTCTGGCCTCTATCCACTAGGTCCAGTAGAGTACACTGCATTCCTTTCTCCAGGCAAATATTTCCTAAGGTTCCTGATGGGAAAAATTGCCTCCCTTCTCTCCCAGTTCAAACCATATTTAATACTATTTCAGTCAGGATCTAAGCTTTGTGAAAAAGGTGAATTTATATTAATAAGGACTAATTTGGTTTGAAATAAGCTTGTAAAATTTTTAGAGAATTTGGTTTAATTTTTCTTTGTGAAAATATTCTAAACTTATTTTAGTCTTTTTAAAACTTATTTTTATTAATTGGAATGAGAATAACTGTTTCTCAGCTTTGTCTGATGTTAGATATTTCACAGCTGTGAATACGTGTATTTGTAAAAGGAAACTAATCTGTTTGAACCAGTTGGTTTGTTAGCCTTGTTGTAAAACCAGTATACATTCAAAAATATTCTTAACTACCACAGCTGTGGGAAAATACTGTTTAATTTTTCAGTCTGTAAGTATCTGTTATCTGTGTACCTTTGACTTTTTTTTTTAATTACATTTTTATAGATTAAAAAAATGGCCAGTGTTATGTGCTTGCTGAATTTATGTTATGTAATTACATTTTTACATTATTACATTACATTATTACATAACATTTATGTTATGTAATTACATTTTTATAGATTAAAAAAATGGCCAGTGTTATGTGCTAGAATTTTTATAGCAACAAGGTCT
>JAQZBX010077242.1:0-14312 GCA_029593785.1 Cabassous unicinctus | reverse complement strand
AAATTCCCCTGTCAGCACTGCCTTTGTTGCATCCCATAAGTTTTGGTATGTTGTATTTTCATTTTAATTGTCCTCAATATAGTTCTTAATTTTGCTTGTGATGTGCTCTTTAACCTATTGGTTGTTTAAGAGTATGTTCTTTAATTTACACATACTTGTGAGTTTTCCTTTTTTTTTTTCCTTCTGTTATTTGATTTCTAGATCCATTCCATCATGGTCAAAGAATATATATTGTGTGATTTTAATACTTTTGAATTTCTTCAGACTTGTTTTGTGACCTAACCTATGCTCTGTCTTGGAGAATGATCTATGTGTACTCTGTTTTTGTTGGGTGAAGTGCTCTAAATGTTTGCAGGTCTGGCTGGTTTATAGTATCGTTCAAGTCTATTTCCTTATTTATCTTCTGACTAGACATGCTATCCATTATTGAAAATGGTGTTTTAATTTGTATCCCTCAATTTCTCCCTTCAAATCTGTTAGTATTTGCTTCATGTATTTTTGGGCTCTGCTATCAGTTGCATATATGTTTATGATTGTTGAATTTTCCTGTTGAATTTCCCCTTTATCAGTCTATAATGACTGTCTATGTCCCTCAAAACTGTTTTTAAATAAAGTCTATTTTATCTGTTATTACTATAGCTACCCTGACTCTCATATGGTTACTATTTGCACGGTATATTTTTTCCATCCTTTTACTTTCAACCTACTTGTATTTTTTACTTTAAGGCAAGTATCTTGCAGAGAGCATATTGTTGGGTATGCTTTTTTAAATCCATTGTTCCAAACTCTAACCTTCTTTGACAAGAGAGTTTAATCCATTTACATTTAAAGTCACTATAGATAACGCAGGACTATTTTCTGCCATTTTGCTATTTCACCTTTGTATGTCTTATACCTTTATTTTGTCCCTCATTTCTTCCATTAATGCCTATTTTATAGTTTTTAATTTTTTGTTTTGTACCATGTTGAGTGCCTTTTCTTTTTTACTTGGATATATTTTCATCTGTTTTCCTTGTGATTACCACAGAGTAAATCCTAAATATATAACAATTATATTTGTTTTGATACATACTTAACTTCAATAGCATACACATATTCTTTGCTTATACTCCTCTGTCACCCCATCTTTTGTTGTACTTGTTGCCACTTATATCTTTGTACATTGTATGTCCAGAATCATCGATTTATCATTACTTGTTTTTTAGGCAAGGGAGTAAAGAGTTTATTAAGAAACAAGAAAAGAGATATTACACAATCCCAGACACAAGTGCGGGTGTGCTACAGGGTGAGACGTGCTATCATTACTTTTTATGCACTTGCATTTTAGCACCTGTAGGTAGTAAGAAATAGAGTTGCATACCAAACAATACACTACAATAATATTGATATTTATAATTAACCAAGTGGTTACCTTTACTTTTATTTCTTTATGACACTTTGAACCACGGTCTGAAGAATTATGTTTAGCATTGCTTGTAGGACAGATCTAGTGGTGATGAATTCCTTCAGCTTTTTAAATCTTGGAATGTCTCAGTCTCTCCATCATTTTTCAAAGAAAGTCTTGCTGGACATAAAATTCTTGGTTGGCAGTTGTTTTCTGTTAGCACTTTTAAGTATTTCAACCCACTGCCTTCTTGCCTTCATGCGTTATGATGAGAATTCAGTACTCAGTCTAATTGGGACTCCCTTGTACATAACACATTGCTTTCCTCTTGCAGTTTTCAGAACTCTCCCTGTCCTTTGCATTTGATAATGTGATGAATATATGGAAGGGTGTATTTTTCTTTATATTTATCCTGTTTGGTGTTCCCTAGGCTTCTTGGATGTGCATATTGATGTCTTATGCTAAGTTTGGTAAGTTCTCTGTCATTATTTCTTTGGCTATTACTTCTGCCCCTTCTGGGACTCCCAAAACATGTATATTGTTATGCATGATAGTGTCCCAGAGGTGTTTTAGGCTATTTTCACTTTTTATAATTCTTTACTTTTTCTACTCCTCTTCCTGACTGATTTCAAGTGTCTTGTCTTCAAGTTCATTGATTCTTTCTTCTGCCAGCTCCAATCTGCTCTTGAAACTCTTATGGGCACTTTTCATTTCAGTTATTGTGTTTGTCAACTCCAATAGTTTCATTTGTTTCCTCTTTAAAGTTTCTATCTTTTTACTAAGATTCTCATATTGCTTATTCATTGTTTCCTTGGTATCATTTAATTCATTCTGTATTTTCTTTTATCTCCTTGAACATTTTTAAGATAAAATTTTAAAGGCTTTGTTTGGTATACCTACATTCTCATCTTTGTTGGTGTTTTCTAGATTTTTATCCTCTTCTTGTGGGTAGGCCATCATTTCCTGTTTCTTTGTTTGTCTTGTACTCTGTTGCACACTGTACATTTTAATATTTTAAAATGTTATCTCTGGGATTTACTCCCTGGGATATGTGTTTACTGGTTTAGTAACCAGCTTTTGATAAGACATATATTTTCTTGAGCTTGTCCTCCTATCAGGATGGTCTGTCCAAGTCAAATGCAGTGGGTAGAGTTCTCTGTGTCTTACTGGGCCTCTGTCTTGCCCTGGACTTTTCCCTGTTAGTTGTTTTGGAAATCCTCTGTTTACATGAGTTTGGTTGTCCCCTCTGTCTCCCAGGAGACAGATCTCCATCTCCCAGGTGTTTGAAGCTGTCAAGCCTTTGTCCCAGACTGTCCATCGCTATAGTTTCTTATACTCTTTTTCTTGTCTCAATATGCTTTTGCTGGGAGGGGAAATTCTGGGTGGAGGGGCACACTGGAAAGGATTTCTCAAGTTAGTCTTTTCCAACAAAAACAAGGACAAGGATTAACAAGGGGACACAGACACATTCCACAGTGTCTTGAGGAGAAAATCAGGAAGGCACCAAGAACTTCTTCCATAGATCTTCCAAACTGAGCTTTCTTGGCCTGCCCAGCAAATGCACCCCTTCAACTAACATACCCACACAACCCTGAGGAAGTACAGCATCCTTAATTCTCCACCGCTGCCACCCCTTATGAGCTGCTTGAAACAATGGTGGCTGCCCTTATCCAGTCAGGTTGAAATAATGGCTGCCCTCAGAGCCAGGCCCCCGTGATCTGAAGTTGCTAATCAAAAGCTGTGGTCAGTTAACAGCATTCCCATCTCTAGCCTTGGGAAAGAGGATTTTAAAAAAAATTAAAAAAAATTTTAAAAGATACTTAGATTACATAAATGTTACACAAAAAATATAGGGATTCCCATATGCCCCACCTCCCATACCTCCCACAACCTCCCACATAAACATCCTTCATTAGTGTGGCACATTCATTGCAATTGATAAACACATCCTGGGGCTTTGCCATTAAGCATGGACCATAGTTCTTATTGTAGTCTACACTCTCTCCCACACAGTTCTGCATGTTATGTGATGATATAAAATGGCCTATAGCTGTCATTGCAATATTACTCAGGATGATTCCCAAGTCCTGAAAAAGCCCCCATATTACAACTGTTTTTCCCTATCCCTGTCCCCAGAGCCTCCAGTGGCCACTGGCTCCACATCAATGCTGTAATTTCTTCCATTGCTAGAATCACAATATGTCTATAGTAGAATACCAGTAAGTCCACTCTAGTCCATAGCTCTTCCCCAAGTCCTGAGGATTCTGGGATGGTGATGTCCATTCCACCTCCAATTGAGAGGGGGCTTATATCCCATGGGAAGGTGGATGGGACTGTCCTACCTGCAGCTGCAGACTCTCTCCATTCCCTGGGACAGCCATTGTCCATCATCATCTCCCCGCCAGTTGTCCTGGGTGAGTCCAATGAACTGGAGAGTGGGTGTTGCAACTCCTCTGAGGCTCAGCGCCCAGGTGCAACATGGACAGCCCAAAGATTCCAGTATCTTGGACATACACCTACCAACTCCAGCACCAAGTATAGGTTCAAATAGAAGGGACAGATGAGCCATGTGTAGGGAAGCCATAACTGAGTCCAACTCTGTCACTCTTAGGAGCACAAACTCCAAAGTAGGGCCCACTGGCAAGGAACCAAACTCTGGAGCTGTCTGCCCTGACCGTAGGACCTGGGTGTCTCCAGAGGCCTCCGGAGCCCCTCTATTTTGAGTGGTATCCACTTTGGAAGTCTATGAGATCCTGCTGAGATGTGCATAAGCATTACCTCTGGGATGCCTTCCTGACTCAGTTTGAAATCTCTTAGTCTTATAAACTCATTTATCGTTACCTTTTCCCCCTTTTATTCAAGGTCTTTTTCTAGTTGCATTTCTAGTTGGTACTTGGTAACAATCCCTCGGTGCCGGGGAGGCTCATACCCGGGAGTTGTGTCCCACGCTGGGGGGAAGGTAATACATTCATATATGCTGAGTTTGGCTTAGAGAGGCCACATTTGAGCAACAAGGAGGCTCTCAGGAGGCAACCCATAGGCACCCCATAACAATAGGCTAAGTTTCAATTTCAAGAGCAAAGACTCATTAGCCTAGCCATCAATATCAAGGGCCCACCAGTGGATCATTCTCCTTTGCCAGTCACTGCCTTGTATTTGGGGGGCTGTTGCTGCTCCCTCAGAGAATGTGGCAAAGCTCTCCAGGATGGGAATTCATTATTCTCTTGTTTATTGTGTGAGTCTCCACCCACTGAGACAATGCCCCATGAACATTTGAACATTTTTATATACCTTATATGTATGCTCAGGTGAACTTCCTCCCATGCATCCCCCATCCCTGACACCCCACATCAATGATCTTCCCCGCCCCAGTTGTAACCCTTCTGTGATCCAAAGCTTCTTCAAAGATGAAGCCATTACAATAGCCGAATACAATTAATAGGAAAATGAACTAATGATAAGTTTAAATATAAGAGATAAAATACATAAAATTTTTAAAAAACTAAAAATAAAATAAAATTAAAAGATTGGGATATTTTAAAAAATGAAAAATATTAAAAAAAATTTTTTTTTGGCATTTTGCCTTCTATCACTGCAATATCTGGTGTCCTGTCTGTACCATGGCACATTCCCCCACTCATTCCCCAGTGTCTCACTACTTTCCATTTTGTTTTCAAAGAAGTTTTAGGTCACAGCAAAGTCACACACAGAATACAGGAGACTCTCCTATACCCAACATCTTCTCCCTGGGAAAGAGGATTTTTACATCCCTTTCTATCACCATTGAGCTATCCAGGGGCTGGACCCCATAGCAATGTGTGGTGAAAATGGGAGATGGGCACCAGTAGCCACTGTATGGAGAGAGCAATTTACTGTTCTTTACCGTAATTTATCAGCCTCTTCCCTGGATGCTGTACAGTGTTCTGTCCTCTGGAGCTTCAAAATAGTTGTTACAGACAGTTCTTGCCTGTTTTATAGTTGTTTTGGTGAAAGAACTGAGTCCTGGAGCTTACTACTTTGCCATCTTCCCATAATCCCCACCCCCACCTTCATTTTTGGAAGATAGTTTTGCTGAATATAGCATTCTTGGTTGATATTTTTTCTCTTTCAACACTTTTAATATGGCATCCTACTCCTTTGGGCCTCCATTGTTTCTAATTTGAAGCTATCAATTTATTGGTTATCCTCTATGTTACAACATGTTCTCCTCTTGCTGCTTTCAAGATTTTCTTTTTGTCTCTGGCTTTTAACATTTTTACTATGAAGTGACTGGCTATGGATCTGTTTGTACGTATTTTAGTGAGTTCAATGAGCTTCTTTGATGTATATATTAATGATTTTCATCAAATTTGGGAAACTTTTAGCCATCAATGATTTGAAAAATTTCTGCTCCTTTTTTTCTCTATTTTTCTGGTGTCTCACATTTCTCTGAGACTTTACTCATTTTTCTTCATTCTTTTTTGTCTCTGTTCTTTAGATTGCATAATCTGTACTAGTCTATCTTCAAGTTTGTTGATTTTTTTCTTCTGCCACTTCAAATCTACTGTTGAGCCTCTCTTGTGAATTTTCATTTGTTGTTATTATACTTTTCAAGTCCAGAATTTCCATTTGGTTCTCTTTTATAATTTCTATCTCTTCTTTTGATATTATCTATTTGATGAAACATTGTTATCATACTGTACTTCTTTAAGAATGATTTCCTTTAGTTCTTTGAGCATATTTTTAAAGGCTGTTTTGAAGTTTTTGTCTGTTAAGTCCAACATCTGAGTGCTCTTACAGGCAGTTTCTGTTGCCTGCTGCTTTTCCTATGTGTGAGTCACACTTTGCTGTTTCTTTGCATGTCCCATCAATTTTTTGCTTCAAATTAAACATTATACATAATGTATTATAGCAACTCTGGAAATCAGATTCCTTCCCCCTTTTCTTGGGCTTGTTGTTTTTTTTTCTTGCGTATTTGCTAATTGACTTCATTGGACTATTTTAATGAAGTCTATTTTGCCAGTAACGTGATACCTCCAATGTAGCTTCCCAGAAAGTGCAGCCTTAGACATTTGCAAAGTCACTCTGGGATGGTGGTAATTTTAACAGGCCTCTCTTTGACTGTCTCTTTCCCTGATCTCTCTGTTAAAGCATTTGCCTCTGCTGGTATCGCTTCCAGCTATTATGCAACACTAATTGCCAGTTGAATGCTCTATTGCTTTTCACAATGTCCTGGGACATAACTTGCTCCACATTGTGATCCAGTTAAATGTGTGTTGCTTTGCAAGGGCAGTTTTTAAGGCTAGTAGTTGAGGTTTGTTTTGACCCTAGGAG
Organism: Cabassous unicinctus; assembly: GCA_029593785.1. Classification (NCBI taxonomy): domain Eukaryota; kingdom Metazoa; phylum Chordata; class Mammalia; order Cingulata; family Chlamyphoridae; genus Cabassous; species Cabassous unicinctus. The sequence continues at coordinate 7,615 of JAQZBX010077242.1, read as the reverse complement.
GACTTTTCTTAGCCAATTCTTTTGGGCCATGGCTCCAGAGCTGGAGGCAGGTACAGTGGCCCACTTATTTCAGAGTGGCATCTCTGCCTTCTGAGCAAGACACTGCATAGAGATCTCTTCCAGGCTTGCCTCCCTTTTTGTGAAACCTCCACCCTATGAACAAGCAGGGGTGAGGGCAATCAGTGCCCAGTATTCTTAGCCTGCTGCATGGTGGGTAGAGTGGGGTTTGAGTAGGGGAAAAGATGCCTGGTTTCTTGGCAGCACTCTCCTGGAATTTAGCTTCTGTAACATAGAGGTGTTGGGATATGTAGATTGCTGGTGGCCTGCTCCCCTTGGGGAGATATTATGTCCTTGACTATGAGTTGGGGGAGAAGAAGCCCCATCCTCTTGGACATAGCCCTGGAGCCTCTATCTCACTAAACCAAGGACAAGGAAAGAGGAAGTGGGTCACGGCTCAAGTGCCACAGACTCCCTATTCTTATCAAGACTTAGATGTTTTATTTTTTCATTTAAAAATGTGTTGAAGTATATCACTCATAGATAAACATAGATAAACAATAAATGTATAGTAAAAGTTGTGAACTTACAAAACAAACATGCATAACATCATATAGGGCTCTCATACCTCACCCTACCACCAATACCTTGCATTGTTGTAAAACATTTTTAACAAATGATGAAAGAGCATCCTCAAAATATTACTACTAACCAAAGCATCTTACATTTGGTGTATTCCCCCCCCCAATCCACCCTATTATTATTATCATTTTTATATCATTCATACATGAACATATGTAAACAATAACTGTATAGTAAAAGTTGTGAACTTACAAAGCAAATGTGCATAACGTCATACAGGGGTCCCATACATCAATCCACCACCAACACTTTGCATCTTTGTGAGACATTCATTACAAATTATGAAAATATATCATCAAAATGTTACTACTAACTGTAGTTCACATCTTACATTTGGTGTATTTTCCCCCAGCCCACCCTATTGTTATTTTTAAAAATATGTTTTTATTAGAGAAGTTGTGAACTTATGAAATAATCATGCTCATGTGCAGAATTCCCATACAACACCTCTCCATCAACACACCACAATGTGGTGGAACATTTGTTACAAATTGTGAGATAATATCATCAGACTATTACCGCTAACCATGGTCCACAGCATACATTTGGCACATTTTTTCCATACTCCCCCATTATCAACACAGTACATCTTTGGCATATATGCATGACTATTACAGTATTACTGTTAACCACAGTCCATAGGTCACTTCAGTTGCTTCTGCACATTCCCACCACCCTGCAACAGTGATGTACATCTGCTCTAGCTCACAGAAGGACAGTCTTGCATCTGTACCATCAACCACAATTCTCATCTACCTCTGGGTTCACTGTGTAATTCAGTCCCTAGATTATTATCTAGCCTTCTTTCAATTGACATTTACATACCTAGACTACCCTTTCCAGCCACATTCCCATGTATAAACCAGCTGCTACTCACTATAATGTGTTACCATCAACTCCATACATTTCCATACTTTTACAATAAAGGTAATTATAACTTCTACATATGTTAAGCACCAGTAGTCTATCTCAGCCCTCCTCTTATCTCCTTTAAGAATCCACCACTTACCACCAGGTCTTGAAGATGTTTTCCTACATTTTCTTCTAGAAGCTTTATGGTTCTTGCTTTTATATTTAGATCTTTGATCCATTTTGAGTTAACTTTTGTATAAGGTATGAGATAGGGGTCTTCTTTCTTTCTTTTGGCTATGGAAATCCAGTTCTCTCAGCACCCTTTGTTGAACATACTGTTCTTCCCCATCCGGTGGGCTTGACATGCTAGTCAAAAATCACTTGACCATAGATGTGAGGGTCTGTTTCTGAACCATCAATTTGGTTCCATTGGTCTTCATGTCTGTCTTTATGCCAGTACCATGCTGTTTTTACCATTGTAGCTAGGTAATATGATTTAAAATCCAGAAGTGAGAGTCCTCCAACTTCATTTTTCCTTTTCAAGATTTTCTGGCTGATTCAGGGCCACTTACCCTTCCAAATAAATTAGATAGTTGTGTTTCCCATTTAGTTAAAAAATGCTGGTGGAATTTTTTTGTCAGGATTGTATTGAATCTGTATATCAACTTGGGTAGAATTGACATCTTAATGATATTTAGTCTTCCAATCCATAAGCATGGAATGTTCTTCCAATTATTTAGGTCTTTTTTGATTTCTTTTAACAATACATTGTAGTTTTCTGAATGCAAGTGCTTTACTTCCTTCGTTAATTTTATTCCTAAATATTTGATTCTTTTAGTCACTATTGTAAATGGAAATTTTCTTCCTGACTTCCTTCTCAGATTGCTCATAACTAGTGTCTTTTAAAGTTTATTTTATCTGATATAAGTATAGCTACTCTGGCTTTTTTTTTTTTTTTTGGTTACTGCATGCATGGAATATCTTTTTCCAACCTTTCACTTTCAATCTATTGGTATCCTTGGGTCTAATGTGAGTCTTTTGCAGACAGCTTATAGATGGCTGATATTTTCTTATCCACTCCGCCAGTCTGTGTCTTTTGATTGGGGAGTTTAATCCATTAACATTCAATGTTATTACTGTAAAGGCAGTTCTTATTTCACCCATTTTGACCTTTGGGTTTTATCTGTCATATTTTATTTTCACCACTCTTTTGAGACTTTTAGTTACTTTTACTGATATAATCTTCATTTCTAGGCTCTCTTTCAAGCCTCTCTTTCCTGTCTTTTCTTTTCAGACTGTACCACACCCTTAGTATTTCCTGCAAGGCTGGTCTCTGTTATAAACTCAGTTTCTCTTTATTTGCAAATATTCTAAACTCACCCTCATTTTTGAAAGACAATCTTGCCAGATATAAGATTCTTGGCTGGAAGTTTTTCTCTTCCAGTATCTTAAATATATCACAACCACTGCCTTCTTGCCTCCATGGTTTCTGATGAGAAATTGGCACTTAATCTTATTGGGTATCTCTTATGTATTATGCATTGCTTTTCTCTTGCTGCTCTCAGAATTCTCTCTTTGTCTTTGGCATTTGACATTCTGATTAGTATGTATTTCAGAGTTGGTCTATTTGGATTTATTCAAATGGGATGTGCATTATGCTCCTTGGACATAGATACCTAAGTCCTTCAATAGGATTGGGAATTTTTCTACCATTATTTCTTCAAATATTCCTTCTACCCCTTTTCCCTTCTATTCTCCTTCTGGGACACCCATGACACATACATTTGCATGTTTCTTGCTTTCATTTAGTTCCCTGAGACCTTGTTCAATTTTTTGCATTCTTTTCTTCATCTGTTCTTTTGTATGTTCACTTTCTGAGGCCATGTCTTCAAGCTCGCCTATTCTTTCTTCTGCCTCCTCAAATCTGCTGTTATATTACTCCCGTGTATTTTTAATTTCATTTATTGTACCATTCATTCTCATAAAATCTGCTATTTTTCTATGTATGCTTTCAAATTCTTCTTTGGGCTCATCCAATATCTTCTTAATATCTTTAATCTCTTTAGCCATCTTATTGAATTTATTAAGGAGATTTGTTTGAATTTTTATGATTAGTTGTCTGAACTCTTTTATGTCATCTGGAGGCTTAATATTTTTTCTTTAACTGGGCCATATCTTCCTGTTTCTTGGTATGGATTGTAGTTTTTGTTGGTGTCTTGCCATCTGGCTTACTAGATATATTTCTTATGGGTGCAGTTTCTCTCTTTAGTTTAGGGCTTTCTTGCCCTTTCTCCCTTGCTGGTTGTATAGTACAGGATGAAGATGTAGTTGGTGCTGTAAGCTGTGGAGGCTGAAGGTGCCCATGCTGCCCCAGGAACCAATGACGTTTCTCCCACCTTTTTTCTCTGTCAGGGGTAGGGATAGAGTCACAGCCTTGTGTAATAATCCAAGTCGTGCAGCCCAATACCATCTGTAGTTGTCAGGAGAGACTGATGAAGCTTCATGCCCCTTCCTCCTCTGCCTAGGGTGGGGATGGAGCTGCAGGTATGGTCAGCAATCTGTGCCATGCAGGTCCAAAATGACCACAGTTGCCCTGGTAGACTTCCGATTATTCAGTCTGTGCCAGCCAAATGTACCTGCAGTTACCTGGAGACACTGTCGCAGGTCCCGCCAGATTCCTCCCTGTCAGATGTGAGGCTGAAGCCTAGGCTAGGGCTGCAGTCTGATCTGGGTGAAAGAAACCAGTCCCTGCCTTCACTGTGATTTTCAGTCAGCCTGGCTTCCCCTCATACTGGTGGGTGGAGTTAAAATGGTGGCTACCAGCCTCTTTCTGACTTGGACAGATTCAAACTTTAGCTGTTCTTAGGGCTATACTTTAGCCAGCTGAATTTACTAATCAGTAGCTGAAATTGGTGGCCAACCATCTCTCTTCCTCCCCTGTTTTTGGGAAATGGAGCTTCCAACTTCAGCCACAGAATATCTCCTGAGGTGGCTTGTGCTGCCAGAGCAGGATGAGCACCAGCCTTCATGGTGTGGCCTGTATTCTCCCGGAGAGACTGACAAAGGTCTCCCCGGGTTTCTTTCTGCCGGAGTTGGGGCTGGGGCTTAGGCTAGAGCTACAATCCGATCTGGATGGAAAGAAGCCAGTCCCTACCAGCATTGTGATTTTCAGTCAGCTCCACTTCCCCTCATGTCAGACGCAGAGTTAAGATGGCAGCCACTGGCGTCTTTCTGACTTGGACAGGTTCAAACTTCAGCTGTTCTTAGGATTATACTTTAGCCTGCCAAACTTACTAATCAGTAGCTGAAGTTGGTGCCCAACTGTCTCTTCCTTCCCCATTTTTGGGAAGTGAAGCTTCCAATTCCAGGCACGGAACAGCTCCTGAGTTGGCTTGTGCCTCCAGTGGAGGATGGGCACTGGCCTCCGGGGTGTGGAGGGCTCTACCTAGGAATCTTCTCCGCAGATGGTCAGTCTCCTCCTCCCATTCATTCAAGGATGTTGCAGGATGCACTTCTGGTCTCCTGGAGCTCCCAAACAGGTGCTTTATATGGCTCTGGGTGATCACCAATTGCCCTGTAGCACAAACTTACTCTAGGAGCTCCTTACTCTGCCACCATCTTGCTGGTTGCCTCAGCTAAGTCCTTAAATGTTTTTTGATGGAATGTTTCTTCATTTGCCTTATGCCGTGTGCCCAGAGACTTTTAATTTTTTGTTTTTAAATATTTTCACCAGTTACAGTTTTTCTGTGGAGTCGGTCAACAGAGCTCTTACTGTGGCCATTCTGGAAGTCATGCTCCTGCACATTCCTTCTTATTTATTTATTTGTTATCTGTTTGTTTGTTTCCTGATGAGGTCCAAAGCTTTGTGCTGCTACTGTGAATTACTTATGCAGCTGGGTTTTCCTTGATGGATAATTTCAAAGTTTATCTCACTCAAACATAAAAAAGTGGCCCACAGAAAAGAAAAACTAATTAGCACCAACCATCTTGAAAGTTGATCTGGTATGTTTCACAAAATAGAATTATGTTTCTAACATTGTCTCTTGGTGAATGGGAAATGTTTAGATACATTAGCTGGATTATTTTTCCTAATGCTGATTTTATTTTCATTCTTTTTATTTCTTATCTTTCTTATTTCATAATAATAAACACAGCATTTAAAGTACTTCCAAGTGGGCAGATTCCTCAGCATGAAGTCTGGGTACTCAGGGGCACTACAGATCCACCCCTCCCCCAGCCTACACCCCATTCTGAATCTATTGGGATCATGTTTGTGTCTCTTTAGTACCCAATGCCTAGGAGCTCTTGATGTAATTGTGGGTATGCGAGTAATAATAGTTCTTTGAGAAGAACTAAATTACATTTATTTATCCTCTTTGGTATTTATTTGTAGACTATCTTGGACTTTTAATCCTTTAATATTTTTTCTGTTCACCTTCTCTAAAGGTCATTTAACTCCTTCTAATTATCTCTGATTGTTTTACTTTTTCATCTCTACTTAACCTGGGCAATTATGGGAGCCAAATGGGCATATTGATTTAGTCATCTTGGCACTGGGAAAGGCTACTAAGTTTCAGATTCTTCTCATTATAATCATAGTTCTAAAGCAGCATCCTAGTGAGAAGAATCAAGCAGTTTCTATATCTGAACACTAAATTGGAAGAATTTATCTAGCTGATTTCTTGAGGATTTGCATACCAATAGTGCAGATACATGTAGCACTGATTTTATTCATCTTAATAAGTCAGGATGTGATTTTGTAAAATTTAATTATATAGATTTAAAAGTAATTTTGCCAACTATAGGAATAAAAGTTTTCACCTGCCAAAAATCCCCCAAAAAGCAACAAATAGAGATTTCATTTGTGTCTGAAATTTGTGTCAATAAAACCAGTCTAGCAAGGTTTCTGCTTTTTAATTAACAAAGAAAATTGTGAAATAGATGCTGGTTTAGGTGTTACTTGAAATCTTGCATGCCTGGCTCCCGTAGCCCTGAAGCCTTTCTCTTCAGACTGTCCGGCCCTCAGTCTTGGTGCCCTGGCCCTGAAGCCCTTGCTTCATTCCTCATTTCTGATACCTGCCCCTGACTGCTTCTGGATTTTGAGAACTTCCTGACCTTTTTCCTGCCACCTTGGTCCGCAGTTCTCCAGTACACTTTTTGGGTCTAATCTCTCTTTTTTCATGTTGCCACTAGTTCTTTAGAAGCCACCACCACTGAGTTGGCCAGTACAGTTCTCTTTTTGGAAAATAGTTGGAGACATTTGGGTCTGTTAAGCTATGTTGCACTGACTTTAGTTACCAAGGTCAGGCTGTCTTCTAGGCAATTTGGCCACAACATAGAGGAATTAGTACAAGGAAAACCCTTACCCCTTGGAATTCAAGATCAATTTTGAGTCTTTGTAAATTTGTGAAATGGAACATGTTCATGACAGATTTTTGGACTCTCTTCCCAGATTATAGCAATCTCATTTTACAATAAATGTTTATCAACTTAAAGGATCTTGTATTCAGGATTCCCATAGATAGAGCCCTGGAAATATGAGTTCACAATCTAAAATAAATACATGGGGAAACCATTTATCATGAATGAAAGTGAGCAGGAAATATATAATAATTTAAGAATGATGAAAAATAATTAAGATGAAGACTCTGTCTGTCTATCTATCTATCTATCTATCTATCTATCTATCTATCTATCTATCTATCTTTTCCTTATATCCCATGTAATGATTTCATTAAAAAACAAATAGAGATTTTAAAAAAATGTAATATTGCTTCAAAGTAGGATAACTATATTTCTTGTATACTAAAGACAGGAGACACTCCGATATTATAGAAATATGCATTTCTGTCCCTTCAGGGGGTGAAAATAAAAAAAAACAACCTTTTTATTTTGAAATAATTTTATTTTTTATTTTTTTTTATTTTTATTTATTTATTTATTTTTTTTAAAGATTTATTTATTTTATTTATTTATCCCCCCCTTGCTGCTTGTGCTTGCTGTGTCCATTCACTGCGTGTCTTCTCTGTGTCTGCTTATCTCCCCCTTGCTGTGAGGTCTTGCCGCATCAGCCCAGGGCACCGCGCGAGCCGGCCTGCCCTCACAAGGAGGCGCCGGGAAGCGA
>JAQZBX010077241.1:0-14304 GCA_029593785.1 Cabassous unicinctus | reverse complement strand
CTTCATGAATATGTAAATCAAAGGCTTGAAATAGTATAAAAGAAAACATTATTCTGGTCATTATGATGACTAATATAGATTCTTATCCATCATAAACTCAAATTCAAACACGTTTTTTCTATTTGAACTTCTAAGTTTTCATTATGGACTGTGATTATACTTTTCAAGAAGAAATAAAACATAATTTTTCAGAATGAGAAAAATCTAATACCGAATGACATCTACCCAAAATTTTGCATCTCAACAAAAGTTTGATGAACAGAATTTTGCAAAATTTTCTCAACATTTATTGCTTCAATTTTCCATTTTATTTTCCATGTTGATTTTGCCCAGGTATGATGAAATTTTTCTGATTTTATGAACTCTTCAGCAATTTAACTATTTTACTGACATTAAGCGGACTTTCTATAGTTACTGTATTTATTCAAAAAAATTTTGGAACACTCTGCCAGAAAAGTGGTGATTTTGATAAATACATTTGGATATCTGGAAGAAGATGGTAGAGATTTGAGATTCAAATTAAAGTAACAAGATTGTAATAAAGCATAAATTGGAAAAAATCCCAACTTTCCTCAAAATCTTGCAATGGTTCACCATTTCATTAGAGGAAAAGCCAAAGTCCTTACAATAGCCTCCAAGATTTTACTCATTCTGGATTATGGTGACTTTCCTGACCTCATCTCCCCTTGCTCATTCAGCTCCAGTCACACTGGGCTCCTTATCCTTCTCTGAACACACAAAACATCTCCTGCCTCAATCCCTTCCCATGTACCCCTTAGCTTGCATCCTTCTTCTTCCATGTTTCATGGCTAATATGTGTCTCTCTTTCCTACTGAATTCTATTCTGCCTATTCATCCTTCACCATCTAATCTTTATTTTTGATAGCTCTTATCACCTTCTGTTATATAATTTCACATTTATTTACTGTATTTTTGTCTTCCTCCCCCAATACACTGTAATCTATGAGAAAGAGAATTTTTTCTTTTTGGTGCACGGATGTTTCACTAAGATCTAGAACAGCTTGCAGTGGGAACTCAATAAATATCTGTTGAATAAATGGATGAATGAGTATCTTCCCATATTCAAATTTAAATAAACCTTTAATATTGTCCCCTCCAATGTTAACTTTAGCTAAATTAATGTAGTTATTGCTGAGATTAGACCCTAGATCATAATAATAACTACAATTCATACTTTAACATAACACAGAGGGAATATTTCAAAAAATACTATATACTAATTTGCCTTTCTATACTAAAAACTAAAATAGTAAATGAAACCATTGCTCTTTCTCCATTCTTCTTTTCACTCTCCATTCTACATTTCTTCTCCCATCTGCTACCAAAAAAAATTATGTTGCTCTCAGTGAACTGATTTGTATTCTGAAGTAATTTTTAATACCAGTAAAATCATCTATCAAAACAATTTTCCATTTTATAACTTGGATCTGAATTTAGCCAGAGTTTTTAAATTATTCTTGGTGATCTCATTTTAGTAATATACAATTTTAATGGTCAGAGTTTAAAGCAGAGCTCTAATTTATCTTAAAATTACATGTGAGAAAAAGGTAGATTAAAGCCCACAGTAATTCAAACCTCAGTTGTCAACTATTCCCAATTCTAAGGTTCCCATGTTTGAATGATAAAACTTAACTGTTTCAATAAAACCATGACAGTGATTTGACAGAACCCGGAGTCCAGTTGGATTGTGCAAGGCATGGGACTGGATAATAGAGAGATTCCTGTGGTGGATGATGACTATGGTTAACAGTACAAATACAAGAACATTCTGTCACAAACTGTAAGAAATGTACAATACTAATACATGGTGTTAATAATAGGGTGGTTTATGGAAAAAGTACAACAAATTTAAGGTATAGATTATAGGTAGCAGTAATATTTTCATGATGTCTTTTCTTCATTTTCAATAAACGTGCCATAACAATGCAAGGTGATTTTGGTGGAATGAGGTATGGGAACCCTGTATGTTATACATGACTGATTTGCAAGCTCACAAATTTTCTAAAGGAAAATAAATGATAATTATAATAATAAATAATTTTAAAACATTATGCTATGTGACAGAAACTAGACACAAAGTACTACATATTGTAAGATTAAATTTATATAAAATTTAAATAAAAGTGAATCTATGAGACAAAAATAGATTAGTTGTTATGTAGGGCTTGGAATGGATAGAGAGACAGAGTTGACTGTTAAGCAGTAAAGGGTATTTCTTTTTGGAATAATGAAAATGTTCAAAAATTGATTGTGGTGATTAATTCACAACTCTGATTATATTTAGGCCACTTTGGATAGACTGCATGATATGTGAATATATCTCAATAAAACTGCATTAAAATATTAAAGAAATTACAGAAAGTTTTATTAGCAGTTTTCATTACTACTATTTACATTTTCACAAGCAAAAACCTATTTTATTCCTACTTTTCCCTCTTACATTGTTGTTGCTGTGCACTTTAAATTCATTTTTTTCTTTTTCATTATTAATGATGTTTGGAGCTGTCAATCCTAACCTCTGATCACCATGAAAATGCTAGCATCAACCCCATATTGATATGCTTTCAGGCACTCAGCAAAAGAACTTAGTTTTAATAGAGCTCTGTAGCTTTATTACGAGTAAATGGACAATTTGAATGAATATCTTTCAAAAATTGAAAGTACCTCTTGGAAACTCTGTAGTAACCACTCTATTGCAGGAAGTAGGTATGGGAATCTTCTATATGTTTTGCACCTATTAAATAATTTAACCCTTATAGAAACCTTAAAATGTAGATAGTTTTATAATTCGTTTTAAAGGTGATTTTTAAAAAGCACAGAGATACCAAGGGATGTGTGAAATGTCGCATCCCTGATGGGTTTGAATCTAGACACTCTGACTTCTGACTCTAGACATTGATCACTGTGTTCATACACCTCTCAAAGGAAAAGTTTTGAAGGTTTGCATAAAGCTCATCGCTTACATAATTTTGAATTCTACACTGACCTGTCCGTATTTTAAGAATTTGTACTCCTTCCCTGCAGATCATTTCTGTTCTTCTAATACCTCCCACATGGTTCTTTACATTTAATTATCCTATCTACATTTACTATAAAACTCATATTAGGATGTTTAGAAGAGGTGAGAATTTTGCACATTCCTCATAATAACTCCAGCTAATTTTTATTAACTATTTGAATCAAAAGGCAATTATGGAAGTATGTATGAAGACAGAGTAAATATGATAATTTCTTTTTTTTGAAATAATGTAATAAATTACAATGGGAAAATTGACTAATTGGATTGTATAAAAAAGAAAAACATTCACAGAAGAAGAGAAATCAGCACACATGGAGAAAAAGCAAAATCCTAGTAGTGAAAGCAGAGTTTGAGGCTTTTCAAGTGTTTATTTTAAGAACAAAACTTTTTAAAAAAAATCAGAATAATAACCCTGTTATGTCTAAAGAGGTTTGCCCAAGATCACAGTTAGTACATAAAGGAGCTTAGATCTGACTCAGGCCATCTGACTTTAGCAGATGAACTCTTAACTAAGAGATATAATAATTTTTATGCTATATTAATATGCATTCTAGGTAAAATGAAAAGATCCAAAAAGATGTGCTCACAAAAGATAAATGACTCTAAGAAGGACAAATTTTCAGAAAGCCAGTGCATAAAATTATACAATTTTGTGGATAATAAATTTCTTAGTAAAAATAATAAGAATATAATTTTATTATTATTAACCTTCAGAAGAAGGCTTATTATTTATATGCATAATAGATTTTTTGCAAACTCATCAACACTGAAAATTGGTCATGCTTGTACTTGTGTATTAAAGAAGATATATGGATTCATATGCAATTTTGCAATTATACTTATTGAAAATTTCTGGAAGGATATTTAAGAAGCAAAGTAGTTTAGTCTGTTGATTAAGATAATTGTTTCAATGAACTGAGAGAGAGATTTATATATTTCTTATCACATTCTTATGTTTATCTTGACTATTTAATCATAATAATATATTATTATATAATAAAACATAATTAGTAAATGCATATGACAACATTGAAAATAACTTGACAACCTATCTATTACAATGAAAATCCTAGCACTTGGGTAACAATATTGCACTTTGAATATTATAGCAAAATTGTTTATGGAACTGTTAATTAGGAGAGTGAAAATTGGAGACAATATAAAATGAATAAATGGTCAAATAAAAGTTTTTATAAAATATATGCAATATCACACTGTTAAATTTATAATTAAATATGGAAATTATAACAATATAGGAAAAGATCTATTAATAATTTTAATTGAAAATCAGAATATTAAAACTATTTTATTAATATTTCCATTGTATTATATATATATATATACTAAACCATACATGAACACAGATCTGACAGAAAAATCATAAAACAGTATGTTGGAATTATGACATTTTTTCCAATTCATGTTTTAAAAATAAATATTTTGATCTACTCATGATATAAAGGGACATATATAAGTACAGCACCACTTAAGTTTTTGGAATATTGGAAATTATATACCACTGTGATTTCAAAAGCAGAGAAACTCAATATTCTGGGTTTAATGTGATTAATGGGATAAATTGAAGAGTAAGTTAAAGAATAATTTCATTCCATTATGAAAACTTCAAAATGTTATCCATTCATTTGTTTTGTCAGGGCCATAACTGTAGCTGAGATATTCTGGCAAAAGGAAAGGTAGACAAAATAGATCTTTTGCAAAGCATATTCCATCCAAGATATTCAAGTGATCAGGTATAAAAAGACACAAGAATCAGCAAACTAAACACAGCATATTTTCTTCAGGAGGGATTCTTTTATCAATATTAGTGCTTTGCTTTTTTGAAATAGTGGTTTTGAAATTTCAAAGCACATAGATAAATATGTAATGCACAAAATATATGTTTGTATGCTTGTGTGTAGGTATGAGTATAAAATCATCTTTTTTAAAAATTCTTACAAAAACTCCCAATAAATTTAGGAGTGTATATTCAGTTACTTTTTCAAAGCAATTTAATCAGTTGCCTAAGGAAAAACCAAGCTCTGTTTTCATCAATTTTGGTAGAAAAAATTTCTGAAAGACATTATCTTTTGTTCCAAAATGCAAATCTGTTGGTCCAATACAGGATTTCCTGATTCAATAGATCAATCTTGGAGAGGCATGGGCATTTGCAATTCTTAAGGATTCATATGGGATTCTGATATGCACCAAAGTCAGTTAAAGGTAACAGAACATGGAGCAGAACAAAGGAATTCAGAATTTAAGCCACTGATCTTCCTAAGTTCTCACTTCTTTTCTTCTCTCTGAAGATTAAAGATTTTTCCAACTGAATTCTACATATAGCTACTGATACAGCAAAGAAAAAGAGTGTGGGTGAATTCATTCTGCTTGGGATGACATAGAATTCTGGCAAACAGAGAGCAACATTTGTAGTTTCTTGATATTTTTTCCTCGTGATGCTATTAGGAAATTTTTTTATTTTGGTGATAGTTAAGACAAGCAGAACTGTTGGGTATTTCATGTGCTTCTTTCTATTCTACTTGTCTTTGATGATGCCTCTCCTCTACAACCACGGTCCCCAGACTGCTTATGGAGGCCCTTGCTAGAAGAACACCATTTCCTATCATGAGAATTTGACTCAGGTCTTTGCAGCCAATTACTTTCTTAGCATGGAGATCTCTGTGCTCATCTCATGTCCTTTTATCATTATCTGGGCATTAGGAAGACACTGTGATAATGACCATCTGAACAGTGTGTCTGGATGGTCTTCATGTCCTGGCTCAGAGAGGAACTTGTATCCATTCATTAGTACATCTTATCCTAGCTTTGAGATGGCCTCACTATTTCTTTGACTTGTAGCCTTTGTTGGACACCTATGTTAAAAATTTACTAGTGTGTCCAGGAGTGGAGCCAAATGCATGGTGTGGTTCTTTTTCCTGGATTATCTCCTATGTAGTTATTTTACATTCTTGGAAAAACTGCAGCACATTAGGGAGGCAAAAATTCTCTCCACCAGTACCTCCCACTTTGTTGTGTTTGTCATCTATTTAGGTCCACGTATATTCATATACAAACATGCACTACCCATGTTTCCAATTTGAATCTGATAGAGTTCCTGAATTCTTCACTGTATACCCCATCTAAATAGGAAACAACTTTAAATGGAAGAGTTTAAAATTGGGCTCTAATTTATCTGAGAATAAATGTGAAAAAAAGTGAATCAACACCTGAAATAGTACAAACATCAGTTGTAACCTATTCCCATTTCTACGGTCCTAATGATTAAATGTCCATAATTAACTGCATTGAATAAAACCCTGACATTGCTTTGACAGAACCTGGAGTTCAATTTGGTTATCCAGTCATTCTGTTTACAATGAATATTAATATTTCATGAGAATCTGGCCAATTCATTTCTGAGCTTGAAGAAACCTCCTGGAATGATTGACTAAGCTTCTTCCCTTTGGAAAATTCAATGATCTCCTTCAAAACTACCCTCTCCAAAATTTCCCAAACATAAGTGAGAAGCTTGTTCATTCCCCTAGAGCTGGGAATAAGTTTAGATTCTTTGGAAGATTTCATGTGGAGATCTATTCATTGCCTGTCTTATTTCTCGTATCAAGGAAGTTTATGACATTAATGTACTATCTTATTAAAAGAAAAGAGCTTTAAAATTGTAATTAATAGTTTGTATATTAAGCTCAGTTGTATTACTAATTATCTGTGTGAACTTGAGTGAAGTATTTTCCTTCTCTTTGGCTCAATTTCACATGTTTAAGGAGGATTAAAATAAATATTTAAATATTCCTACTGTACTTTCTCTGAACCAGGGAATCTTTCTTTTCATATGTTATTTCATATGTTATTTAGTATTTCTCTAAAAAAGAGAAACTTTTTTAAAACAAAGCCTTCTTATTTTCACTTAATTGTTGGGGAAGCTCAAGCTCAGAAAGTATAAGTGACTTACAAAAACCTTCCTCACAGTTCTTCCAGTGCATATTTAAAAAAAAGTTCAGGTCTTGGGCATGATATTCAAAGAAAAGTTAGCTAAGACACATGAGACTACTGGTTGTCACTAGGCTATTCATTAAAAGTGCAAAATATGGGCAATCTATCCATGCAATTCTTCCATCCCTATTTTGTCTCCCACCCCCATTCAGACTTTTCACTTTATTCTCATTGAAGGTACATAGCAGATATGATGTGCAAAGCACTTAATTCTTAGATCAGAGTAGTGGGTAGTAATATGGTCTCCCAGGTAACAAACCCATTTTGTAAGGTAATCTGTCCCATCTTGAATACCTTGCAATTACATTGAAAAGCAAAAATTAAACATTCTTCTGAGTATGTTCATATGCTCTCATGCATATCAATAAAAATTAAAGGAAAATACAAATGACAAGTATCCAATAATTCTTTTACTTTTTACTTCTCTCACTTCTCTTGAATATTATACTGGATTAAAAATACAAATGGGAACAGAATAGTGAGATGTTAATATTAAGTATTTTAAAATAAATTATTGTTATTACTAGTTAATTTATACAATCAACAAATTGAAATTTCAAGAGGTGAATAGAATTAAGTTCTTGCAGCAGTTAAGTTGTGAGTCCAGGGCTTCCATATGTTTCACCTATGTGCACCTTTAACTGACTTCTAAGACTTCCTGTCTCTAGAAGAGATGTGTTTAAGCAAATCATATGGAGAAGGGAATGGTGTTTCTTCTCCTGCAATCCAAAAAGTGTTGCAGTTTAATTAATGGGTGCCTTGGTTTGCTTTTGCCCTTGGATTGTCTGAATTGGGTAGCTCATTGGACAATCCTTTGGGACTGGGTAGGGAGAAAGGATTTCCTTAGAGCTGCTGATGCTGAAAGCTTGCTTTTAGGCATGGAAAACTTTAGTGGGAATTACTATAAATATCCAATGTCGATTGGATACAATTTGACTCATGCTTCTATAAAGGAGAAACTGGGAAGAAAAATGACTGCAGGACATTTCCCTCTAAGAGCAAGGGAATAGTTTCTTCCATAAAGATGCTTTCAGGAACCATATTGAGAAACTTCTATTTTTCATATGCCCCATGCTGTGCTGTAGACCTTGTTATTTTGTTTAACTCAATGCTTCTAAGAAGAACCATGTGAAGTGTGGACACAGACAGTCTCCTCTCTCAATGAACTCCCTACCCTCCATAACTTCCTGTGATAAAAAGCTTTGCTAAATCAAAATGAAGTGCAGTTTTCATGTTTTATCAAGACTTCATATAATTCACCTCTAAGTAAATTAAAGATGAAGCTATGAATAATGTACTTTAATAGAAGTCATCTATTTGCTTATATGAGGTAAGTTTTTCAGTCTCTGTGAAATATTTTCTTCCCATTGCCTCCTCAAGACTGCTCAGATGGACTCTATATTCAGTTCATCCCATTTAAAATGATGGAGCACCAGACAGTACTTAAAAGTGATGAGTTACACTGGACAAGGGTTCATAAGCTTTCCCTGGCTTCACTGCAACACTAAGATACTTCTCAAAAGCCTCTCTTTTCCTGTAAGGCAAGAGTAACTACACCATGTTTTTGAGGCCAGTCTAGAGAAATTTCTGTTCTTGGGGTCTCCTCATTTGAAGAGTTTAAGTTTAGTGGTGCTATTTCTGAGTGATGGTATCAGAGAGGGCTGCACGTCACACTGGTCTTGGTTATTTATAAACCCTGGCAACAATTGCCCATGACACATAACCTCATACACTCTCTGATTCTGGGGCAACAGTGCAGTGAGTTAGGGGCAAAGAATCTGAAAGCTGTGATGATATTTTGATCTAAGGACCCTTCCTAACATCTTTTCTCACCTCTCCTCTGTATGTCTTTCAGCATCTTATTCCTTGACTCTTCCCTCCCTGCTGTCTGCTCAATATCACTCTACTCTCTCCTTCTCTGATTTCATCCAGTTTCTTTCCTTTCTTCCCTTCATTATGATTCATTATGTATCTAGTTTTTTTCTATGAAGTTTGTCTCAGAATAAGGTTTACAAAATTCGATATTGAGATGAGGACAGGAACTTAAGGTATCATTTTTCAACAAATTGTTTTTTCAAGGAGGCAATTAACATGGACATTTGAGATTTGATGTATTATATCACAAGAATGGTATACCCTAGAGAGAGAAGCCATCTGGTAACATTGTGACCTAATTCTACCCCAATTGAACTTGGCAAATCTCTCTGTATCACAGATCAAACTTTGTACCTTAAAGTGAATAGGAAAATTGTCAGATTAACCTCAAAAGAAAATATGCAAGACAAATGAAATAACAAAAATGCAAACCAGTTTAAAGTACAAGGTCATAATACAAGAATCATATGTAAATCAGATAATATCACTCAATTAAATAC
Organism: Cabassous unicinctus; assembly: GCA_029593785.1. NCBI lineage: Eukaryota > Metazoa > Chordata > Mammalia > Cingulata > Chlamyphoridae > Cabassous > Cabassous unicinctus. The sequence continues at coordinate 4,884 of JAQZBX010077241.1, read as the reverse complement.
TTATTTATTGAGCTTATACTGAAATAGACACTTAAGGCTTAGAGAAAGATTTTTATTTGTCAGGGAAACAAAAGAAAAAAACTTGTAACTAGATATAGACTTTTGGGACAAGAAGTAATTTTAACTGGGCACACCGTCAATAGGTAAAACTAAAATTAATATTAAATAAGAGAAAATAGCATGCTTCAATACTGGGATGCACCCTACCGCCAGCTGAATATATAGGAGAGTCTCCATGAGTGTTAGGAAATATGTCTGAATTCAGTGATAAAACTCTGAGCTCTTTTTGGTCTGAGTCCAGGCATCGATCTTGTTAAGTGCTGAATTCCTATGATCATGTCCTCAAGTATCTTCTGCTAATTTAAAACAAAACAAAATAGTATTGAACAACCTGGCATTCATGGTTGTCCATTATCTACCCACGAATTTATCTTTCAAAACTTTTGCATTTAATGAATGTAGTTTTTACAGAGGTCATCTCTATGGTTATATGCAGCAATGTGTACTTCTCCCTTCTTATGTTGCTCACATTTTTCAACTAACTGCTCCTCACAGCCAAGGGAGCCCTTTTTTGTCTTTAACATCTGGTAGGAAAAGAATGTATCAAAATTAAGTAATAATTCATGTTTTCTCTTTTGTATTTATCAAATAACTGGAAATGCCACACAGAGCTACTAGTTATCAGAATATAACTAATGTCATCACACTTAGCTAATATTATTTCAGTTGGGTTTTAAAAATCTTCAAATTTTGCTTAAATAATGTAGCTTTGTTAGGGTAAATGGATAATTTGTGTCAATCATTTTGAAATATTTTCATCATGGAAACTCAGTATAAGGTTCTTGAACAACTGAGTTCCAGAGAATTTTCCTGGAAACTTCAGTTTCATACATTTAAAACTGTAATTCCACTTCTTTCTCATTTTTGAACCTTTGCTGATCAATTAATTCATTCTCTAGGAATCTCAACTTTTGAAACCCCAATTCATTTGGTATTACCACATACTGTCATGTGGGATTCTTGTGTTATTAGTGATCTTATATAGAGTTATGTTACTCCAACAGTTTTCTAAAGAGTTGAAGGACATATTTCCATATAGCTACCTCAGATCTGAGTCATTTCTTAATACATATATGTTAAATGACTTGATAGTGTTTATTGATTAGTCAGAAAAGGGAAAGTATACAATAACTCATGTTAAAATAAATTCCAGATCATTTGAGATTAATATTTAAAACTGTAGAAATAACACAAGATGAAACAACGATGTTCTCTTCCCTAACTGAAATATTAAACTAAACTGCAAAAGGAAAATGTTTTGATAAATTTGACTGTATAAAAATTAATAATAAAAGGAACTAGTCCTCAATATGTAAAGATGATGAAAATTAATTGAAAAATATAGGCATAATTCAAAACATAAAATATAAGAAGGAAAATATAGAAAGAAAAATATTATACTATGACTGGTAATCAAGCAAATGCATGCCATTATTTGTATTCTATTAATTGAACAAAAATGACAATGTTTGGTTTCCATTAGAAAACAAAGCCAAATCCCTGTATTTTTAAAACAGTGGAGAATAATGATCCAATATTTCCCTAAAATTTATAACCTTGAAAAGCTAGAACATTATATAAAGAACTGACATTAAGCTCTGGACAGTGGGATTGGGAAATCATGAATTTTTATTGACACTTTATTTTTCAACCTCAAATATACTGTAAACTTTGTATATTTTATTATGTAAAAATATTCTTTCTATATTAGATATTAAAAATAATTCTAATAAATACTGACAAAACAAAATTGGAAGGGTATTTGAAAAGCTACCTATAATGACAAATAGTCATATCATTGACAATCCCTTGGGTTTTTTTGATGAAATTATTAAAAATAAAAGAAAGTCTATGAATGTGACCTGATTCCTTCAAAAGTATTTCATGAGTAATATTTTGAAACCCACTTAAAGAAATAAAAAGCAATTAAATGAAATATTTATTTAGTATTAATACATTTTTTCTATGTGAATTTACAACTACTAAAATGTACAATTGCATTATGGATGCCCTTTAGTCATATGGATAAAGGCTTTTAAACATCCAAAATGAAAATCAGAATGTAAAATATTAAAGTATGATTGCATGTTTATAGAATCAAATATTTGTGAATTTAGAGTAGAACAACGAAAAGATAAAGTAATTCTGAAATGCATTTTTAAAGGTATTTTTAAGAGAAACAAAAATGAGACAAAAACAAAACCTTTGAAAATTAAGGGTAGGAAAATCATATATGAGGCAAGATTTTATTCATATTATATAAATATAAGAAGGGGTACACCAGGTTGGATCCATAGGATTTGAAACTAAATACCATGTAACTAACAAACATAATGAATCATTTCACATACATAGAAACTTCTGTCAATAATGCCAGCTTCAGAAATTTATTTAAACATCTCATGATTTCTGATGGACAATTAAGTTAAAATTATGGCCATGATGAGCCAAAAGTCAGATAAATAATTTCTCCTTAAAGCCTAACCCATCCAAAATACTTAAGAGGTTAGGATTAATGAATGCAAACTGTTGGCCAAATCAAGAAATACTTGTCTCAAGAGGGAATCTCCAAATTTAATATTTTTGAATTACATAGGAATATTGGTTTTCAGTTATTGAGCAGCATCTATGCACATATGTATCACATAAATATACATGCACTTAAAGTATCTTTTAGAAACTCAAAATTTCATATGAAGAAAAGGTTTTAAATTATTAAAGTGACTTGCTTAAGGTCAACAACAAAGTCAGCAATTCTGAGACCTTGGCCTTAAAATCCATCACCTGCATGATTTTGTTTTTCATGAAAAAATCTTGGTTCCACTCAGGAAGTCTCCATGGTTGAAACATGGACATCAGCATTTTTTTAAAGGTTTCCATATAATTATAATGCATGATAAAGTTTTAGAACTATTATATTATAGTGCTCGTGCAATTAGAACTATAAAGCAGTAATGCAGAGTCCAAGTACACTGCTTTTGTCTAATCATAACTTTCTCTATATTTTTTTGCAGATAAACCATTTCTCAGCTGTGCCTTTCTAAGTCAGCCATACCATGGACCTGAATAGCAGTGTGAATGAGTTCATTTTGTTTGATTTCACACAGGATGTTCTAAAGGAGGAAAAAGTGTTTATGGTCTTGTTTATCTACCTTGCAACTCTGGTGGTGAATTTAATCATTGTGATTACCATCAGGTAAAGTCGGATGCTTGGGAGCCCCATGTATTTCTTCCTTTTTTACTTATCCTTTTCTGATGTCAGTTTCTCCACAACCACAGTGCCAAGGTTGATTATAGATGCTGTATCTGTGAAGAAAGTCATCTCCTACAATGATTGCCTGACCCTGATCTTTGCATTTCACTTCTTTGGGTACATGGAGACCCTGGCTCCTGTCTTCATGTCCTTTGATCACTATGTGGCCATTTGTAAGCCACTACAATACACAAACATCATGAGCAGACATATCTGTGGTGTGTTACTACTGAATCTGGCCTGGGTGGGATCTTGTATCCATTCTTTAGCACAAATTTTCTTGGCTTTGAAATTACCCTTCTGTGGCTCTAATGTTATTGACTGCTATTACTATGATCTGCAACCTCTGTTGAAACTTGCCTGAAAGGACACCTATGTCATAAATCTACTCAGAGTCTTTAATAGTGGGGCCATATGCATGGTGAGTTTCATAATCCTGATAATCTCCTATATTTTAATCTTACATTCTCTGAGTAACCAGAGTGCAAAAGGAAGAAAGAAAGCCCTCTCCACCTGCACCTCTCACATAACTGTGGTCACCTTATTCTTTGTTCCATGTATAGTCACATACACTCACCCTCCAACAACATTTCCAGTGGACAAGATGGTGGCATTGTTTTACAGTATTGGTATGCCCTTGCTCAATCCTTTGACTTATACTCTGATAAATGCAGAAGGTAAAAGTACTATGAGAAAGTTATGGTACAGCAAAATATGACTTGAAGCAGCAGAGTGGAAGAATTCACTCACAAATTCTAATTGATAGAGAAGAGAAAATGTTTTCATCACTATGCAGAAATGCATTTTCTCTGAGTAAAATTTTGGGGGAAGCATGCAAAATGAGCACAGAGCACCAACCTCTATTTTAGTTTGAACTGATATCCCATTGGGTGACAAAACCTCAAATGCAGGAAGATTTATGGAAGCCCAAGTACATTCCCTTTCTACTCTCTGCTTTTCAGCTTGTGAGCCAGATTCCATTGTGTTTATGGCTTTAGCTCCATGTTTTATACATATTCTTGTTTTGCTTTACCTTTTCTCTTTCATCCAAAGTGATCATTTGGGCCTGTTTACTGCTTAATCCTTTTTGTTGGCCTGATGCCAATGAATCTAGATCATATCTGTTGACTCAATAGTCTGTGAAATCACTCCAAGAAACTACATATGATCCCAAAGAACCATAAACATCAGCTTTTAAATCCTATGTTTGATACTTGGTTCCACTGAATCATCCTTAGGTGTGATCTTTCATCCAACTCCTGAATACATACGATAGAGAAAAATGTTCTAACTTCTCTTTCAAATAAAGGCAATTCTTGGTAAAATAAACATATTCATTGTATTGAGCCATACTCTCTCTCTCTCTGTATATACTTTAATATTTTTGTTCATCATGTTAAACACTATATATTCATAATTCATTTTCTAGATTTTGGGGGGAGGTGTAATTAAAATTAGTGGACACTGCCCAAAACTTCTGTTTGGTGAAAACAATTATAATATTGTGAGAGTTATAATATAAATAAGCAAATCTTCAAAAAAGGGATCATATATAATGAAAAAGGCATTGA
>JAQZBX010077240.1:0-14304 GCA_029593785.1 Cabassous unicinctus | reverse complement strand
ATGTCAATTGTCCGTTGGTGCGGCATCACGGCCAGACTAACTTGAGTATGCACTTCAAGGCAAGGATAGGATCCTAAAGTTTAAACCTTGTTTTCACATTTCTTAAGGGTTTCCTAGGAAATCAGCAGCAGAGGTTGGGGGTGGGAGGGGTGTCAGCCTTACTCTCTACATGAATTTTAACTCTTTAGATAGCAGAATAATGACAGTTACTTATTTCAAGACCATGGGCCCCAGGCTAATACCTTTAATCAACAGATGATGTCAACAGATTTTAACTAATTAAAAATTCCAACAATTTAGGAGAGTTGGTGGGAGAAAAGGTGTATGGTGGGTTGGGATAGGAATACAATAAGGAGAAATTACTACAATTTCAAATATAACTGGAGATGTAAGAAACAGGTCCAAAAAATGAAAACTGAGAATTAAGGCTGTTGCTCTCCTGGTTGGAGGTCTGTGGAAGCCAGCAATTTCCACAGTTCTAAGCCTCAAAAGTGACTTGAAGCAATGAACTTGGGTTTTCTGGGTATCTCCTACTTACCTCACGCTATTTTCTCTCCCACCCTTTCCAACAGTATGTCTGCTCTGACTTATTAATTTCCTTCACGGTCTTAAATTGGTGGAGCTTTCCCATTGTGAAGTCCTGGAAATTGCAAAAGAACTTGGAGGAATGACAAACACCATGGGACCAGACCTGCCTCCAACCTGGAGATCTTCAATATTGGTGAGGTATCCATCCAGTTCCTTTACCACTCAGAACTGTACACAGGATGATAAATTAAATGTAGAAGTTGTAGAGCCATAATGTGGCAAGGGAGGTGAAACTGGGGCCCTCTTGCAAAGAACATTCATCTCATTGAAATGTAAAGCAAAGAAATAATTCTGCAAATTTTTCTATAATAAGGCATTGAATATAAAAACATTTTACCCTTCATTTATTCTTTCATAACCTACTCATTGGATGCCAAGTCTAAGCCAGCCATTGAGTGAGAAAGGGATAAAATGGTGAACAAAGATATAGAGAAAAGAAAGTTAAAAGACAGTCATGAGTGAAAAGGTAGGAATAGAGAAGAAGTGGTGAATTGCTGGTGGATTCCTTTATTACCAAAGACACTACATTACTGGGTCCTTGAGTGAGGAAAAAAAAAGGAGAAATAGTTATGCTGGAATCCTGCTGACATGCAAGGCAAGGAGTTGTGTGGGATGTGTGTGTGTGTGTGTGTGTGTGCGTGGTAGCTTTTGGAGACGATGAGGGAGCATAAGGAGAATACCTCAATTTCTGCCCAATAGAAGTAGGAGGATGGTATCACTGATGTTCCAGAAGCTAAGAAAGGAAAAATGTAAATTATTGAATTTACGCATTTGGTTTGCACAACATCCTCCAACACAAGACTCCCACTTGGGTCCCAAAGCTGGAAAAATCTAGGGAGTACAGGGAAGGGGAACTGAACAGCATGACTTGACACAGTGTGCCAGTTGTCAGCACTAGTGGACCAACTCCTAGAGGAAGGATTTTGTAAAATATTCTCCTAGTTTATTAGCCATGTGCATATGAACCTGGAATTAATGACATTTACCTGAATTACAGAGATGCTTTCTCATGTAACTCCTTTAGGTGTAGGCAGGGTGGCAAAGGCAGGGCTCTTTAAGTGGGATAATTTGAAGGTCCCCAAGAAGAAGCCCCCCACCCAAAATAGTATTTCCCAAGTTGACTCAAATTGTTCATTTTGTTCTACTTCAGAACCCATCAATCTGCAATCACCCCACTATAGCTGCAGAAGCAATTTGTATAGTACAGTAATTAAGGAGTACAGATTCTGAAATCAAATTGCCTTCTTCACCCTAGCCTTCACCACTAGTTTACTGGGGATGTAACTTTGGGACATGTTTCTTAGTGGTGGCTAAAAGTTTCGTTAATTTGAGCATGTAATCATTAGGAAGCGCTTTACATGTACTACAACATTAGCCCTCATGAAACCCTATGGGGTAGGTACCATTATTATCATTATTGCTTTACAGATGAGGAAACTGAGAAACATTGAACTTTCTCAAGGCCAAAAACTAGTAAGTGGAGAAGATGGAGTGTGGAATTCAAATCTAAACAGACTTAACTTACTAGACTACGGAACCCTCACTTAAACCCTCTAAGCCACTATACCCACCTCACAGAGTTGCTGCAAGGATTCGGTAAGAGAGTGCTTGTAACCTTGGATGGAGTGCAAAGTGTGCAGCACTATTACTACTGTTATATTATTTTGGACACATTCTTTAAAAAAAAAAACTCAGACCAGTACCCAGCAAATCCAATTCAATTTTACTGAGCCCCTATTATGTATTAAACTCTGTGTTAGGTGCTAAGGTGACATGACTTGTACGACTTGATCCCTGCCCTCAAGAAGCCCACAGAATTCAAGGCTTACTTACCTTGCTTCCCTACTTAGAATCCTTCAAGAGCTCTACACTGCCTTCAGAGAGCTTACATCCCTAGCTTGTACAAAAGGCCCAACACAATTCTATCCCTTCTTGCCTCTCTGGCCTCATCTCCAGCCACTTCCCCATCCACAACCAGGCTAACTGAGCTACTTGGGTGCTATACATTTCATACCTTCATGGCCTACAACGTGCTGTTCCATCCATCTGGAAAATTCCCTTCCCTGCCTCCATTTCTCCACCTTCAATATTCAACTCAATCTTTTTGAAATTCCTCATCCGCTCCTAGATTAGATGTTCCTTCTCTGTGCTCCCACAGAATCCTGTACACAAACAGTGCTTGTTACATTGTACTGAGATTGCTTTGTTCATCTGCTTCCTCCATTACTCTGTAAGCTTCTTGAGGACAGACTGCCTTAGTGGTCTTGTACCCTAGCTCCCAGAACAACATATGCACAACAGACACACAATGACTATCTATAGAATGAATGACCAAATTAATAAGCAAATGGTAATTAGGGCTGTAATGAGATGTAACAATTTAATGGAAGGATGAGAAGAACAAGAAGCAACTGGGAGATTCTGGGAAGTCTTTCTGAGGTGTTCCATCTGAATTGGCTCTTTATGGGGAGGTAGCACTTGGATCTGTGGATACATGCAGAGGACCCCCCAAAAGGAAAAGGTTTGAGGAAAGGCCCTAGAGGAACTTGGGGTATAATAAGCAGACCTCTGCGACTGAGAAGGTACACGGAGGATAAGGACAGAGTGGCAATAAAGTTGGGAACTGCAGAGACCTTGAATCATCAAATATTCCACCTATGCTCAAGCCATTTCCAACTAAAAATCTTACTGCTGCAAGTAATGGCATCAGCTCCCAATCCTTCTATTTCGTATTTCCTCTGACTCATCCCTAACTGATCTTTGATTGCCTACACCAAAAATACAATTACGTGTACTACAAGGGCTTGTGGCAAAAGGATAGAAATGGTAGTATGGAGAGAAAAACGGGAAAAGTGCTCTGAATTATAACACCACTTGTAACGAGTGCAAAGAGGAAATGAGGGAAGGAGAGAAGGGAAGTCAAACTGGGAAAGACGAGATGGTAATTTCATTTCTTCTCTTTCTTCTTCTTTCATTTCTTCTCTTTCTTCTTGTCCTTCTCATAGTTGAGTTCAGAAAACTCATTCATCATGAGTTTTCTGAACAAAGTAACAAAATCCAGGAAGGGATCCATGCAGTGCCAGATATAATCCTTATCTCCATTTTCAGCCTTTTCAATAATGAGTTGAGTATCAAAAAGGACAAAGCCACACATGACTACCAGCCACACACACAGGTTTGCCTGGAAAAGCCAAATGGATACCGAGAGATAGGAGTCTCTTTGGACAGGGCATTCACTGTCATGTATCAGAGCAGAGACCATGTCACCAGCAGTTTAGTTATTCTTATGTTTATTTTTTTGTCATTTTTCACTACATATATTTCTATAACAGACCTACGCTGATTCATTTAGAATGTAGAAACAGGGATCCCTGGAGGCAACCAATGTCATTTCAGAAAGGAAACCCTTTGGCCCATCTGCTTTGTGCTACACCTAATGAGCCACTGGCATCTACAATCAGGAGTCAGTGATGTCTGTCACTGGCTTGACACAGGCTGCACCACACAAGAGCAAACAAGCGCTTTCCTCATCCTGCTCGCTGCTTGAAGAACTGAGTCGATATTCACTGCCCACCTGTTATGAGAGAGACACTCTTCTAGGCACAGGGAGGGAAACTTGGATCAATTTGATTTGATGCAGGTCCTCAAAGAGCTGACAGAGATGGTGAGCCAAATGTGTACATAATAATGCCATTCAGATGTTGATGAATGTATGAAAAACGTAGCATGGAAGCAAAAAGGAGGGATTCACTCATTTCAACAGGAGAAATGAGGGAAGTTTTCAAGACAGGGTCAACTGGGACTCCTAGGAGAAGTGTTCACTGTGTTTCTCTTCTTATTTTTATAATTGTTTTTAATTATGATGGTGCTTACATGTCCATTACAGGAAAAATTAAAAATACAGATAAGCAAAAACCACAACGAATAAACCACTATTTATATTTTTGTACATGCCATTTTATTTATTTCTTTTTATACAATGAGACCATATTGTACATACTTTTCAGCAAGCTGCTTTTCTCAGGCAATGATACATTACAACCATCTTTCCATGTTATTTACTAAACTTCTACAACTGTCTTTTTTAAAAAATATATATATATTTTATAAGATGCTTAGATTACATAAATGTTACACAAAAATTACAGGGATTCCCATGTTCCCCACCTCCCACACCTCCCATAACATCCCACATAAACATCTTTCATTAATGTGGCTCATCACCTGCAATGGATATACACATCCTAGGGCTTTGCCACTAAGCATGGACCATAGTTCACATTGTAGACCCCTCTCTCTCCCACACAGTTCTGCATGTTATATGCTGATGTAAAATGGCCTATATCTGTCATTGTAATGTTACTCAGGATAATTCCCAAGTCCTGAAAAAGCCCCTGTATTACAACTGCTTTTCTCTTCCCTGCCCCAAAAGCGTCCAGTGGCCACTGGCTCCACCTCACTGTTGTAATTTCTTCCATTGCTTGAATCACATTATGTCTACAACAGAATACCATTAAGTCCACTCTAGTCTATAGCTCTTCCCCCAATCCTGAGGAGTTTGGGATGGTGATATCCACTCCACCTCCAAGTGAGAGGGGGCCTATATCCCATGGATATGGTGGATGGGATTATCCTGCCTGCAGCTGCAGGTTCTCTCCATTCCCTGGGATGGCCGTTGTCCACACTGTCTCCTCACCAGGTGACTTGGGTGAGTCCATTGAGCTGTAGAGTAGGAGGTGCAGCTCCACCGAGATTCCTGGCACAGCTGGCAGTTGGGCAGGACCGAGGCTCCAGTCTCTGGAAGTACACCTACAAACTCCAGCATCACATATAGGTTTGAATAGAAGGGACTGATGGACCATGTGCAGGGAGGACTAATTTGAGTCCAACTCTGTCACTCTCAGGATCACAAATTCCAAAGTAGAGCCCACTGATAAGGCATCAATCTCTGGAGCTATCCCCCCTTATATAGGACCTGGGTGTCTCCAGAGGCCTCAGGAGCCCCTCTGTGTGGGATGATATCCACTTTGGTGTTCTATGAGATCCTACTGAGGTGTGCGTAAGCGTTACCTCTGGGATGACCTCCCGACTCTCTTCGAAGTCTCTTAGCCACATGAACTCATTTTTCTTTACCTTTTCCCCCTTTTATTCAAGGTCTTTTTCCAGTTGCATTGCCAGTTGGCACTTGGTAGTAATCCCTCGTTGCCAGGGAGGCTCATCCCCGGGAGTCATGTCCCACGCTGGGGGGAAGGTAATGCATTCATATGGTGAGTTTGGCTTAGAGAGAAGCCACATTTGAGCAACAAGGCGGCTCTCAGGTGGCAACCCTTAGGCACCCCATAACAGTAGGCTAAGTTTCAATTACAAGAGCAAAGGCTCATAAGGCTAGTCATCAATAACAAGAACCCATCAGTGGACCCTACTCCTTTGCCAGACACTGCCCCTGCACCTGGGGGACTGTTGCTGCTTCCTTGGAGAATGTGGCAGAGCTCTCCCAGCTGAGAATTCAGTATTCCCTCATTTATTCAGCAATTGTCTACCCACTGTGACCATGCCCCACCCCTTGATCATTTGAACAATTTTATATATCTTTCATGTATATTCAGGTGACCTTCCTCCCATGAAACCCCCATCCCAGACACCCCCCACCAATGATCCTCTCCTGCCCCCTCTGTAACCCTTCTGTGATCCAAACATTCCTTGAAGATGAAGCCCATATAATAGCCAAATACAATTAATAGGAAAATGAAATAATAAAGATAAGTTTAAATACAAGAGATAAAATACATGGTAACTTTAAAAAAACATTAGAAATAAAATAAAATTAAAGGATTGGGATATTCAATAAATGGGAAAAAAATTTAAAAAATATATATATATTTTTTTACATTTTTCCTTTTATCACTGCATATCACCGTGTCCAGTCTGTACTACGGCACCTGCCCCCTCTCAATCCCCAGTGTCACCCGAATTTTCATTTAATTTTCAAAGAAGTTTTAGGTCACAGCAAAGTCACACACAGAATACTAGAGACTCCCATATACCCAACCTCCTTCCCCTTTCCTCACCCCATATTAAAACCTTTTTTATGTGGATGGTAGCATTGTTATAACTGTTATACAGATAGTGAAGCATAGTTACTAAACATTGTCAATGGTTTACAGTATAGTTTACAATTTAGACGGTACAATTTAGTAATTTTTGATGATATTTACCATGTCCTGTGTCCATTACTGTAAGGTAATGAAAAACATTTCCCATGACCACTAAATACCCCGTTTGATCTTTTCTGTTCCTTCCTCCCCATCCCCCTGGGGCTCATGACACTCCCCTGTCTTGACTCATTGGATGACAAGATTCATAGTTACATGCAACAAGAGGTCTTGACATGCTGATTATCCTCTCCTATTAGGATCTACACAACTGTCTTTTATACTTAATTGAATTGGTACACACCAAAAGGTACAAAAGAGTCTTCAGTGAAAGCATTCCCACCCCTTCTCATTCCCCTATTACCTTATAGGTTTAACCAGAAATAACCACAGTTACAAGTTTTTTGTGATCCTTCCACAAATATTCTATGGCTATATGAGAATATATTTCTCCTTTAAAATAAATGGCAGCAATGCATACACACAGTTTTGTACCTTGCTGTTCTCTTCCCAGTCAGAACTCACATCACTGCCTTATGCCTTTTAGTGGCTGCAGAGAGTTCTGCTGGATGGATATAACATAATATACACTTAGTCCCCTTTGGTGGACTTCAGGATATAGCCAATCTTTTGCTATTATAATGTTGCTAGGCACATCCTTAAAATGTCACATTTGTGACTTTATCTGTAGGAAAAATTGCTAGAAGTGGAAGTTTGAGGTCAAAGGACATATATTTTTAAAATTTTGATAGATATTTTACCCAGCCAGATGCTGTTTCCCATCCCCCCACCCACACCTTGCAGACAGGTGAAGTCATGTGCCTAGTCCTGGCCAATGGAATGGGAACAGAAATGAGGAGTGTCACGTCCATGCCAAGGTAACCAGAAACAAAGTCTGTGTTTTCCACCCTCTCTGCTTTTCCACCAGTTGGAACCAGAAGATTTACAGACCCTAAAAAATGATAGAGCCCCATAATGTAGGGAATCTGAGTCCCTGAATCACCACATAGGCAGAAAAAATGCCTACCAACCAGAAACACCCACGTGGACTATTACACTGAGAAATTAATTTCTACTGCATTAAGCCACTGAAATGTTAGAGTTCATTATAAAATGTTGTATGACCCTAACTAATAAAGCATGAAGTCCTTTTTTACATAAAACACCAGGTCCACAGGTCTGAGGACATATTTGTGAAATGTTGCACAAATATTTCAATATTATCTATGACACTGGCTGTTAAGAAAGTATCCTTCATTTCCTGATTACTAAGAGCTGTTTTTTTATTTGTTTTTTATCAAGAAATGGGTGTTGATTTACCAAATACCTTTGTAGTATCTGTGGAAAGTATCCTCAGATTTTTTTCCTTACATTTATTAAAGTGATATATTACATTAATATTTCCAAATGTTGAAATAGCCTCACATTCCTAAAACAGTGTTTATGTGGTTATGGTAATTTTTTTGTCTTTTTTGTTTTATTAATGGTAATTTTTATATGCTGTTGAATGCAAATGAATAAACAGAAAAAAATAGTAGATTCTGGAATTCTTTAAACATGATTTAAATGTAAAAGTTCATTTGAGGAAGTAAAAAGTAGAACAGACCCTTCCAAAGAACAAACTTGTTATCTGGTAAAGCAAGTGAATGAGCTATCACACTTTGCAGAGCAAAAATAAGAAATGGGAATACTGAATGAAAAGAAAAGAGAACTAGAGGGCTGGTATAGGAGGCCTAATTGCAAATAAAAGAGCAAACACCTTACGGAAGAAAGTAATAATCCAGACACAGTACAAGGAAACTTCCCTCAGTAAGAGACTAGAGTTGTCGACTCAGAAGGACTCACTGCCAGGCAAGATAAATGAAAAAACAATATACGCCTAGCTGTAAGCTGGTGAAATTTCTGAACTTATAAGAATAAGGAAAAAATATAAGCTCTCAGACAGAAAGAACAGATTACTTACAAGTGAATGAGCATCAGGTTGGCATGAGATATAGCTAAGAGCACAGGTTCAAATCTTGGCGTGAACCTGGACGTGTTGCTTTAACTCCTTTGTGCTTCTGTAAAATAGGGGCGATGACAGTGCTTAGCTCCTAAGGCTGGCTGGAAGCAGTCTCTGAGATAATGCAGGTAAGAGCCTGGCACATGGTAAACAAGCTAGACCCACTGTGCTTGATGTGCAGCACTGAACGCTACATCAGAGTCACAACGCCAGAGACTTCTGAGTGGGCAAAAGCCTTGAACCCTCCCCAGAGCTCAGCGTGTGCCACTAATTGTCTGACAAGCTGGGCAACAGGCCCCACGTTAACACCTCTAATGTAATGGCACCGAGCTCCATGCCAGTGAGAAGGGCACCGAAGGGCAAAAGGAATCTCACTGCCTTATTCCTATGAATGTGAACAAAGGACAACCACGTTTTTGGCCTGGAGCGTAGGATTATCAGACTGGAAAAGTTGTGGGCATTGTCAGAGTAGCGGGGCTCACAGAGGAGTCTCTTAAAGTCAGTGGGGAGTGGGAACCCTCCCACAACCAAAAGGCCTTACTGCCATCCATGAATGTCAGTGGCAGTTAACCCTCCGTAAAGTGAAATGGATGGTACCTGATAAATAAATAATTAAAATGAATAAATTATTCATTCAACGAATGTTTTTGAGCACACCTACTATGCGTCAGTAACTGTTCAGGCACCGGGGATGTATAACTGTGAATAAGACACCCTAAGTTTTTTCCTTGTTGGTCATTCCTGTACTGCTGGCATCTGTGCTGAGCCTTACAGTGGCAAATAATGACTTGTACCAAAGATTTTAAAACAAAGTATTTTTTCCTTTTGTAAATAAATAAATTTATATAAGAACCAATTTAGAACACCCATATGATTTAAGAAACCAACTAAAACCATTAACAAAATGTTTCTCACATGAGAAACAAAAAAGTCAACTTTTAATATTGCTAATCGCAATATGATGTTATTTTAACTTAATTAGTCCCATTTTTTATAGGTCTGCCAATGCAAAACCTAGTACAACTATTTGATGGAACTCTTGAGTTAATTACTTTAATATGAATTTCTGCCAAGGCATTGCCAGTTGACTTCCTTTTGGGAAAATATCACATTTTCCGCTTTACACCGACTGACTCTCCAACTTATATCCAAATCATTTGACCAGTGAAAGTTTCACAAGCACTTACTAAGGACAAGAACCAACTGGAAATATTTTAGATGTTCCTCTCTACATGCTAGCTCAAGACTCCCTGGTCTACTTGCCATGTCCAGACAGAGACTGTAACTTCAATCCAAAAGGAGACAGAGCATTAAATGGCATCGTGAATGGAGGGGACTGAATGGTGGCCCCCAAGAAAGATCTGTCCATGCCCTGATCCCCAGAATCTGTGACCAATTCACAGATTTGTTCTAATGTGGTAAAAGGGTCTTTGCAGATGTAATTCAGTTAGGGATCCCGAGAGAAGGTCACCCTGGATTAGCTGGGTTGGCCCTAAGTCCAATGGCAAATGTCCTCAGCAGAGAAAAGCAGAGGGGATTTGAGACTGACACAGAACAGAAGAAAGGAGTCCAGGTGACCACGCAGGCAGTGACTGGAGCGACGCGGCCACAAGTCAAGAAATGCCAGCAGCTGCCAGAAGCTGGACAGGCTTCCATGGAGTCTCCAGGGGGAGCAGAGCCTTGCTCCAGAGCCTTCACAACTGGGAAATCATACATTTCTGTTGTCTTAAACCACCCAGTTTGGGGTAATTTGTTACATCAGCCACGAGAAACTAATGCAGTGAACAAAAGGTGTTTGGGTAGGGAGCCCTGGGTTCAAGTCCCATTTGTCATTTACTCCATTTGCTCTTGCTTGAATCTATTAACCTCTCTGAGCCTCCGCTGCCTTATTTGTAAAAGTGGGATAATCAAACCCAAGCTACTATCCTCCAGAGCTCTTATAAGAATGGAAAGAATCAGAATACTGTCAACCCCTATACAAATTATTGTTCTTACACTATCTGTCATTTCAAATAAGGTTTGGTGCCTGGGCTCTTTATTAAAGCCCACTTGCCACCATTCTTTACACAAACCACTACTTCAGCTAAGTTTAGCAATGCTAACATTGTATCAATTCTTAATATCAAACTTTATTTTTAAAATTAAGCTGTCATTAATGTACATAGTATCTCTTTGGTACAGGATTTAATGAAGATGGTCTAATTACCACTTATCTATCTCACATCCTCCAGATACCTTCTACTGTCACACTAATTCAGTGAAGAGACCATCTAATTGGTTTATTACCCCATATATATTAACAAATCTGTTCTAATCGATTTGCTTTCAACACTATCTGTGAACTCATATAACATAACCAATTATTTCTCTAAATGACCCTAATTATTCCATACTGAATTTTTCTCAGCTGAGAATAAACACATTAATAACCTCTTCCTCCTCCTTCTGGTTTTCCCCAACAGATGGGTCCTGATCTACTGCTAGTCCTAGTTCTTCTTTCCTGAAACAAAGTATATTTATGAAGTATAACCATAAACTAAGAACACTAGTTCCATAAGTTATGCCCAAAAATTCATTTTACAACTCTACAACATCACTTCATCCATGTGCAAGTTTATATTTTCTAGGAATTTTTTCCCCATTATTAGTTCACAATGAACTTCATCAAACACCTTCCAAATTGTGGAGAGGCTGTCTACTGAAAGCTTCAAATTTCTTTCCTACAGAGCAAATTTCTTTCCTACAGAGCAAGGAAGTTTGATATTAAAAATAAAGAGTACTTGGAAAATGCAGACTTGTACCAGTGTTTGTTTTCTTGAGTCTTAATCATGCTCTTCTGTGTTGGCTTTGAATGGCATTCAAATCTCCCTTCGTCCTAACACAGAGTGCCATAAAAATTTTATTCTCAGAAATGTTGCCTCTTCAGAGATCTTTGAGTAAATGTAAAATAATTCCTTCCAAACAGAGGTTGAAATAGTAAAAAAAAAACTTCAGTAGACTCTGAGATATGTGAAAGAAGTAATCACTTGCAATCATGATCAACAACATGCAACCTTAAGATGAAATGCCCTTCAACAAAGCATGGGACATTCCTACTAGGCCACAGAACTGTGGGTAATATGGTATTTCAACATACTTAACTTCACTGCTCATCCACAGGTAGCAATTGTCACTTCAAAGAGGCAGATTAAACATTTGGTTGTCAGGATCTCCATTGAAAATTTCAAACTAAAAATTATACTTAGGAAATCCTCAGGCACTATCATGTATGAATAGAGATGAACAGTGCTCTACGGCATTGTCCACAACCTTAAATATCGGCCTCATCTTCCTGCAGATGGGATCATCAAGGGACCTACCATACCACCCCAGACCCATAAGAAGTTTAGGAACAAAGGCCTCCCAATTCTCATTATCTCTAAATGGCCTACACAAAAGTACATGGTGAACCTCTTCCAACAATTGTAGCCTTTATATTGTGAGACAATTAATTCCACAGGAGAGTGTCAAGATAGAAAGTTTTTCTGTGAAATGTGTTAACTCTCCTGATAAGTCCTGAGGTAAAGATCCTCCTTAAAAACCCTAACTCCAGATCCTCAGGATTCTCCTTAAGAAACATTCTAAGAAGCCATCCATTCCCCAGTCACCCATCTTAGCGACCAAGTGTAGAACCTGGCCCCTTGCCACTAGAGGGGGGTGTTTCTTCTATTGGTTTCTCTTTCCCCTAATCTGGCTCAGCAGAATCTGAACAATAAGAAATAAGCCTCAAAATTAACATCCTGACCTTTATTTCCCTCTTCCCTATTGTGTGGCCTTTTCTTCTTTGTCAAGTCTCAATTTCAATCCCTAATTACTTGCATTACTATGCCCCACATCATTGCCTTTCTACAATCAAGCTACCCAGACCTGATTCTAAAGACTGACATGATTCACTGGGAAATAATCATAAAATCCAACCAAGCTCAGTATTCTTTAAAAAAATAAAATTAAAAAAAAAAAAAAGTGTTTTTTCATTTTCTATGTTCATATTGTTTCATTTGAACCATAATAATATGAAAGAAATTAGATAGATATTAGTAGCAAAGACAGTGTCTTTAAGCAACCTGCCCAAGATTTTGGATAGCAAATAGCAAAGCCCACAGCTAAGACTCAGGTGCCCTGATTCCTAGACCATTTCTGGCTCTACTCATTCTGTGTCATAAGTAAAAGGCACTGGATGAGAAAATGGACCATGTGCTGACCTAGTCTTCCTTTTTACCATACCAGTCTAGGACAAGTACTGAATGATTACTTAGTTTAACTATTATTCCTGGAAATGATTATACATCTGCTTAGAAAAGGCTTTACTAGCCACAAAGTTTCCTATGAGGAAGGGACAGATAAGGGAGACAAGGGGAAAGAGTAGGGGACA
Organism: Cabassous unicinctus; assembly: GCA_029593785.1. Lineage (NCBI taxonomy): Eukaryota > Metazoa > Chordata > Mammalia > Cingulata > Chlamyphoridae > Cabassous > Cabassous unicinctus. Next base: position 1,151 of record JAQZBX010077240.1, on the reverse strand, counting down.
GTAGAAGGAAGAGAGGAAAATAAATGTATTAAATAATCTTTAGGTCAGGCATAAGACACAAAATAAGCAAGATCGGGGACCAAGACCAAAGCCATAAATCAGAATCAAAGTCAGGAAAAGGAGGAATGAATGGCCAGCAGAAGCAGTCGTACCATCTGACATTGGAATGACCCAAGAGAAATGGTGGGAGCTGGTTGGGCCCTTGCTAGTTTCTATGAAGAGCCCTGGTGGTCTAGGGCAGAGCTCCTTAGAAGAGACAGCAATGAGATTTCGTCAGTTAGAATCTGCATCCATTTTATGAAGCTAGAAAACAGAAGGGAAGAACTCCATTAGAAAGAAATCTATCAGAATAAAATCAAGTCCACTTGACATCAATCTCTTTCAGACAAAATGGGTATACCATTCAGGATGCTTTTGGCTGCAAGTGACAACATCCCCGATCATGCTGGCTTAGCAATAGGATCTGTTTTAGCTCACCTAACTGGAGGCTCAGAGGTAAAACAGACCAAGTACAATACAATCAGCAATTCAGTAAGGTCATCAAGGGCTCAGGTTTATTCCAGCTCTGTTCTCCCTCTGTATCAACTTCACTCCAAAGCCAGTTTCTCTCATTGTCCCAAGATGGCTAGAGTAATTCCAACCATCATATTCAGCTATACCACCACCCAGAGGTAGAGGACGTACTCTCTCTCCTTTTAGGGACAAGAAAATGTTCCCTAGAAGCTCTCCAGCTCTCCTTCAGACTCTCCTCAATCTCAATGGCCAGGTTATATGATAGAGGAAAATGGGATTAACCATGATGGCTTAGATTAATCATCTTGGGATGGAATGGATGTTGGGGTGTCACTCATCATGACCACACTGTGGGCAATTTATAACCATGTGTATTATTGTGACATTGTTTTCACTCCATAACAAATCTATAATTTAATTACACTGCTTCCATGATATTAACTATGAGGCATGTGGTTTGCCTGAGATTCAGATAATTACTCTTTGCTCACATCCTACATTCATCATCATAAAGTTATTTATCAGACATGAAACAGTTTATCATAACTTTCTTGGTTGATCCATTATTTTTTAAAATAAGTTTAGGGAAGCGGGTGTGGCTCAGTGGATAGAGCCCCCGTTTACCATATGGGAGGCCC
>JAQZBX010077239.1:0-14308 GCA_029593785.1 Cabassous unicinctus | reverse complement strand
TCTTATTTAACATTGTGTTAGAAGGACTTGCTCAAGCACTTAGGCAAGAAAAAAGATATAAAAGGCATCTAAATTGGAAAAGAATTAAAATTTTCACTATTTGTAGATGACATGATCCTACACATAGAAAGCCTTGAGAAATCTACAACAAATCTTCTAAAGCTGATAAATGAGTTTAATAAAGTGGCAGGATATAAGATCAACATGAAAAAACAAGTAGCATTTCTGTGCACAATTAATGAGCAATCTGAGGAAGAAATCAATAAAAATCCATTTAAAATAGTAACTAAAATAATCAAATACATAGGAGTAAACTTAACTAAAGATGTGAAGGACTTGTACTCAAAAAACTACACAGTACTATTAAAGGAAATCAAAGACCTAAATAAATGGAAGAACATTCCATGTTCATGGATTGGAAGACTAAACATCATTAAGATGTCTGTCCTAACCAAACTGATTTACAGATTTAACACAATCCCAATAAAAATTACAACACTTTTTACTGAGTTAGAAAAGCTAATTAAGAAATTTATTTGGAGAGGCAAGGGGCCATGAATAGCCAAAAGCTTATTGAAAAAGAAAAATGAAATTGGAAGAATCATGCTACTTAACTTTAAAACATACTAAAATCTACAGTGGTCAAAACTGTAAGGTGTTGGCATAAGGACAGACATACCGATAAATGGAAAGGGATTGAGAGTTCTGATATAGATTCTTGCATATATGGTCAACTGATACTTGACAAGGCCATCAAGCCCACTCAACTGGGACAGAAGGACTTCTTCAACAAATGATGCTTGTAGAAGTGGATATCCATATCCAAAAGAGAGAGGAACACCATCTCATGCCTTATACAAAAATTAACTCAAGATGGATCAAAGACCTAACTATAAGAGCCAAGACCATAAAACTCCTCGAAGATAATGTAGGGAAGCATCTAAGAGATCTTGTAGTAGGAAATGGTTTCATAAACTTTACACCCAAAGTACAAGCAACAAAAGATAAAATAGATAAATGGGACCTCCTCAAAAATAAACATTTTCACTTCAAAGGAGTTTGTCAAGAAAGTGAAAAGGCAGCCAACTGAATGGGAGAAAATATTTGGTAACCATCTATCTGATAATGGCCTAATATCCAGCACATATAAAAAATCCTACATCTTGAAAATAAAAAAACAACCCATTTTAATAATGGGCAAGAGATGTGAATAGACACTTCTCCGAAGAAGAAATACAAATGGCTAAAAAGCACATGAAAAAATGTTCAATATCAAAAGCTATTAGGGAAATGCAAATCAAAACTAAAATAAGATATCATCTTACATCTATTAGACTGGCAGCTATTTTAGAGGAATACAACTGTTGGAAAGGGTGGGAAGAAAAGGAAACCCTTGTCCACTTCTCATGGGAATGTAGAATGTTGCAGCCATTATGGAGGACAGTTTTGTGGTTCCTCAGGAAACTAACTATAGAACTGCCATATGATCCAGCAATCCCACTTCTGGGTATAGGCCCAGAAGAATTAAAAGCAGTGACATGAACAGATACATGCACATCAATGTTCATAGTGGCATTATTCACTATTGCCAAAAGTTGGAAACAACCCAAGTGTCCATCAACAGATGAATGAATAAGCAATTTGTGGTATATACATACAATGGAATATTACTTAGCTGGAAGAAGGAATGCAGTATTAACACACGGGACAACATGGATGAATCTAGAAGACCTTATGTTGAGTGAAGTAAACCAGTCACTGAAGGACAAATATTACACGACCTCACGGATATGACTTAAGCAATCTGAGTAGACTCAAAGAGCTAGAGTCTAGAAGATAGGTTATTAGGAGAGAGAAAGGGCATAAAGAGTGGTGATCCAATGCTCAATATGGGCAAAATCTATGATAAGGTGGAAGAGAGTGGTTGGGCAGTGGATGGGGGTATAGTGTGCAGTGGTGTGATTGGGGGTGAGGGTGCAGGAATGTGAGGGGGAGTAGGGTGGAGGTTTGGGTTGGAGTATCCATTAAACTGGGGTAAGTTTGGAGGACTGATCAGGTGAACTCTGGGGATTTGCAAGTTTGTGGTTAAAACAACAATGATGGGAATGTTCTTTTGATAAATATGGCAGGGGAGAATTACTGGGCAAGGCATCAGGGGTGGGGGAATATATGGGATACGGCACACCTGGGGCATGCCTCTATGGAATATGAAAGTGTTCATTTTGTCATAGTGTGTTATCTCAGTGGGTGGAGACTCCCATAATAAACAAGAAAATATTAAACTCCCATCCTAGGGAGTACTACTCTGTTCTCAACTAAAGGGGCAAGAATCTCTTGAGAACAGGGGCAGTGCCTAATAAATGAAAACAGACTGATATATCAAGCCCTCAATATTACTGCATGTAACTATGAACCTTATTTTTCAAAAATTGAAACTTAGTGGTTACCATAGGTTTTGAGGGGAAGAGAAGGGATGAGTAGAATAGATGGAACATAGGGCATTTTTAAGGCATTGGAATTGTTCTGCATGATCTTGCAATGAAGGATACAGGCCATTTTAAATTTTCTCAAAACCTATAAAATTGTATGGGCAAAATGTAAACCATAATGTAAACCATTGACCATGGTTATTAGCAATGCTTCAATATTTGTACATCAATTGTAACAAACATGCTACACACATGTAAAATATTAATGGGGGAGTGTGGGAGAGAGGGAGGTGTTTAGGTATATGGGAATCCCCTATGTTTTCTATGTGACTTTTCTGTAACCTAAAGCTTCTTTGAAGATAAAGTGAAAAAAATAAGAAATTGTCACTGTAAATAAAAGATAACACATCTTACAGTGATGACACAATGAAATTTTTTTTTAATTTTTGTATTTTATTTGTTATTTATTATTATTTTATTATTTATATTTGTTTTTTTGGCTTTGTTTTTGGGAGATTTTGGACCACAGAAGAGTCACAACTGTGGCAAGGGAGGATCACTGGTGCAGGGTGTTGGTGATGGGGGTGCTTGGGAAGGGGGTGCACCTGAGGCATGTCTCTATGGCATATGAACATGTTCAAGTGGTCATGGGGTGTTGTCTTGGTGGATGGAGACATGCACAGTAACCATAGATATATTGAATTACCATCCTGGGAAGTCCTGCTACATTTTCTAATAGAGCAGCAAGAACCCCCTGAGTACAAGGAGGACAGACCATTATGCCAAGGCCCTGACATTTATGATTGTACTTATGAACATTTTCTTGTGAAATTGAAACTTATCCTAGTATTTTATATTGCCTACGAGTTACCTCCTAAAAGCCTCCTTGTTGCTCAAATGTGGCCTCTCTCTAAGCCAAACTCAGCATATAAATGTGTGGGAGGGGGAGGGTGTGGGGTATATGGAAATCCCCTATATTTTTGATGTACTATATATGTAATATAAAGCTTCTTTTAAAAATATTTTTAGAAAAGAAAAAATAAATCACTGGGTTTCATATTTGGAGTGACTAACTTTAGTGACAGTAATTTCTTCCGTGCTAGGTTAGGGATCCAGTGCTAACTTGAGCTGATATACTACTGAAGAAATTGACCTGCTGGGGTGGTCCTTGTGTTTTGTTAGAATTTATGGCGCAACTGGATTTTTGAAGCCAAGTTAGCAATGTATGCAATCCCTGGGCTGTTTGTTCCTTGAACTGGCCCCCTTACATGAAATCAATATAATGGAGTACTTGGAGTTCTTTGTGCAGGGGTAGGTTACTCAAATCCTCTCCCATCCATTGGTAGCAGATAGTTGGTGAGTTTAAATACTCATGTGGCAGTTCAGTGAAGGTAAACTGTAGGCCTTGCCATTGGAAAGAAAATATATCCTGGTCCTTTTCTTAGAGTGGGAAGGCAAAAAGGCATTCACCAGGTCAACTGCATATCAAACATCAATGGATGCCATGGTGGTTTCCAAGAGAGTCACAATGTCTGGGGCCACAGGTGCCAAAAGCATCACTTCTGCATTTAAGCACCAACAGTCTATAATTAGTCACCATGCTCCACTTGCCTTTTCAACTTGCCACAATAGGCTATTAAATGTGGGGATGGTGGAGCAGAGGACAGCTGAAGATAGGTCTTTATGAGTTCCTTTTCTCCACAAGGAAGGCAGTATTGTCACTCCCCCAATAATAATAGCCAGAATTTTTTGAGACTGGGGAGCATATACTTGTAGTCACCACTGGGATGTGCAGTGGTGCAGGATATCAATTACTACAATGTATTCTTTGGCAGGAAGCATGACCAAGGAGAAAGCCAAAGGCCAAACAGACCAGCTCACAGGGTAGCAGTAACCTCCCATCCCAATGCCCTTGTAGAATGCACAAAAATCTTGCAACACCTCCACTTTGCATCTACTGGAATGATAGTGACCTGGGTGCCTGTATCCAAAGGTGCTATGAAGTTTGTTCAATGCCCCTAATTTGTATATGAACTGGAGCATATGCCCTGGGGTCCTGGAGGATGGTCATGGTTCTTGGCCACAATCCTCAGCTATTTTCAATTCAGTCATGTCTTAGTAAAGAGACCTCCCCCAGAGGCCAGACTCAGTCAGAATTGAAGGTGGAGGCAGGAAATCTCCAAGTTCCTCTTCCTCCTCTACTGCCCATATCTGGTGATTGAGGGGAGGGGATCTGGAAAAGGAAGATTGTTCCTATTGAGCCGGTGGCTCTCCTTCTAATATATTTTTTCCCAAAATTCTTCATAGAAGATCCCCTCTATGTTGTCTTTTGGGACATCTTGCTCTAGTAACCAGTAGAACACAGCTTGGCAAGAGGGGGCTCTGAGGAAGTGATGGCTGCTGAAGCATCCTGTGGATGTCAGGGCTTGCTGGGGCAACAGTCAAGTGCCTACTGCCCACCACTAGTTCCTTTGCCCATTAACTCAGTGGACACCCTCTTAGTGTGAAGCAGGGAGGGTATGATAAAGCTAATCAGTAGAGCCTCCCAGGGAAATCCCTGGGTTGAGGAGCAAAAACAGCTTGTCATACCACTCAGGAGGACACTTTCTAATAAAATTATCAATGTCCTACCATAAACTTGGAACCTACTGAGGGACTAAATCCCTCTTATGGGGGTGGAATATCCACATGCCAAAACCAAGTTGTCTGAGCATGACCACAGCTGCCTCCTCACTATTCCAAGGCTTAGTTGTAATTCAGGGGTAGGTCACCCAGAGTGGTATATGTTCCTCTGACTCCCTGAAGGCTTCAGTTAAATAGAGGCTGCAGCTGGATCATCAAATGCTCCCTCCCCACCAACTCCCCACCAACTCCCCACCTCCCCCCTTAACTCCAACTAAGTTTGTGGGAGGACTGGTTTGGATATGAGGTGGCCAAGACTCCTCCATTCAGTCTGGTTGATCAGGGTGTTAGTGGTATCCTCATTGTAAATGCAGGACAATAATGAGGGAAGATCCTCTCTAGGCTTCTGTCCACAAATATTTTTCATATTCCATATCTCCTCTGTAAAATCTCATACTTTCATTTTCTCCTCTGGGTCCCCATCTTCAGTTCTAATAGTCTGCTGAATAATGACCATCCTCACACTAATCACAAGATCAGTTTGGGTGGCCTGACTGAAGGTATGCCTGGTTCCAGAATGAGAACAGATATAAGAAGCCATGCACTAGAGGAATGTATGCCTGGTGATGAAAGCCCCAAGTTCATTGATCTCAGTATGGAACCACCTAGCCAACTCCCTGGAATTCTTGGGGAGGTTCTCAAAGTCCCATTTATTGCCACCCTTTCTCCATTGGATGGAAACAGCATGCTCTAGGTACCCCATCTGTAGACTGTTACCTCTACCAGTCTGGTAGGGCAGGGGTGAATCTTCAGTCCTGTTTTGTCCAAGATGTTTCCATACAAAAGGAATGCAAGAGTGATGAAAAGAATGGCCCCAAATCAACCAACTCCACTCCCTATGTTCCCATGACCTCTGCTTGCAGGACCAAAATCTGTGGAGCAATTTGCTCTATGGTGAATCATGGGTACACAGGCTCAGGCACAATAACAACTTTCTGTAAATGAACACTTTATTCCTTGAACAGAACAAAGTGTCATAAAGGACAGGGAAAGAGATTCCATCATGGCTGGGCTTCCAGGGAGGCCAACTGCTCAGGCCAGTGTTGGAAGTTGGCAGTTCTGCATGCCCCACTTCTCACTGGATAGGACAGACTTGTGCTTTTTGAGTGTTCAGTATTTATACAGCACAACATGTGGGGATCTGCCAATGAGAGTTCTTGCTCTGATAAGGAGCTTGGGCTACATGTTTCCAGTTTCTGGGTTTAAGGGATAGTCAGACCTTTCCATTAGACCTAACATATGAACCAGGCTGGGCAATGGAAACATACTGAGGCATGTGCAAACAATAGAAGTGGGAGTAGGGAAGGCCTGGGAGATGGCCTCTAGGTGTGTTTCTGACTTCTCCAGCATATTATATTCTCCAGTGTGCCCCCTGTAGGAATGAGTTATTTTATATTGGGCTATTTGTCATGTCCTGAAATTAGTGTCATTACCCATAGTAACATTAAGTTCAGGTGGGCTCAAAAGAAACAATCCTCAGAAGCAAATCACATCATTTCATTACGGTAGTCATTAGGAACTTCTCCCAGGGATGGCCTGGTAGACAGTCAGGCTTTCAACACAAAAGAAGCATTTCTTCTCCAAGGTTGGAGCAATATGTATGGGGAGACTTTGGGCTTCAAAAGACATCTCCCATGGCCAGTGGACTCTATCTTTCTTGTCTATAGAATGGTTTCCTTGAGACACTAGGCAATACATCCAGTAGGCCAGTGTGGTCCACCATATTGACAGTTTAGCTGGAATGATGGCTAAATGCTGATTGAGCTGACAGATTTGCTTAGGTTGGTGACTCCAGCAAGATCCTGTATCATTGGGCCCATTGGATGAGGGATCACTGTTTTCTGCAGGGACCCATTGCCTTTTTTTCAACCCAGACCTTCCAGCCCTGATCATCCAATCTGGGGAGGGAAGTCATACCCTGAACAAATTTGACAGAGCCAATGATGTTGCCCACCTGTACTGATAGGTCAGGAGTTCCAGGTACAATCAGTGGGTCCAAATGCCTTGGCATTCTGTTGCACCTATCCATGTTCCCATGGAGCCACACAAGAGGGAGTCACCTGCATCAACTCCAGGTTGGAATTGGGGGGTCCTTGCAGTAACACCACTACTGCCCAGATCACAAATCACCCCTATGGGATTTGTTCTCACCTTAGTACACTGAGATTTGGATTCATTCCCAAAGACATAGCCTAATCACATGACTGCCTGGACGTCCACTTCTCAGAGCTCGGTATTTCCAACATATGTTGTATTGTCATGTTTCTCTTCCACTGGAATGCAGTGTTCAATGTCCAAATAGCTTTAATTATATAGGAGTTCCACCCAAATAAGTTGTTCTTCCTGGTACCCTTTGTATAGTTTTTACTTGAATCATCCATTCCAATATTCTATCACCCCATATTCTTGGAGATCATAGGGAGCATGAAAAGCCAATCTCATGCAATGGGAACATGCCCATTTCCAGGCCAAATGTGCTGTCAGTGAGGCACAATTAATCTGATTGGAGTCTTGTATTTCAGATTATATAGTCAAACTGTTTCTCCAAGGCCACAACAGTGGTCCCAGCATAGACATGATGCACATGAAGTGCTGCCCCATATCTCAAGTATGTTTCTAAAGTGGTGAGACACCATTGGCACACTTGACTGATGATAAGCATTCTAATGTGGTTAAGTTGCCACTCTTCTTCAGGGCCTAAGTCCCAAGTGATATGGCCCACCACGTTGTGCTGTACAGCCTGAACTCATTGTCATAAGTCATGTGCTATGTCTTTGACCTCTGCCTCTTCTGGAGTCATGTTTTACCCATTCTTGAATCTCACTGGGACTTCTGTGTCCTACTCTGTATTGGATTCAGTGGGCAACCACTGCAACTTGTTGGTCAGCATGGAAATTCTACTTGTGTTCTGCTTCAAATGGCCTTTTACAATGGGTGTCAATGGTGGTAACAAATTGATCTTCCCAGCTCACAATCTGTTGCCATAGCCCCTGTGCCTACAAGGAGCTTCTTATAATCCAATCATTGATTTGCCAGTCACTGGACAATATGGATAGTCATCTTGCAAGAGCTCATGGATCTATAAATATATAGCAGAAAGTTGCTATTGGAGTAGCCTGCACAGCCATCCCCACCACACTAGTTCAACCCATTGGACAGAACACCCTCATTCAGTCTCAGCCAAAAGGTGTCCATTATTGGGACAGATCACCATAGTAGCCCAATGGACGCCATCAGCTGTATTTTGCAGTTTGATCTGTGAACCAAGACATACTATCAGCTGGACTGCACTACTTAGCTAAGTGAGGGCAGGACCATTCCCTGTGGGCTGTTTTGCCCCATCCAGCAAAGTTGAACTTTATTCATAGAGCTGGCTATCTCTCTGAGCTCCTGCTGTGGATTGCTCTTGGATGTACCATTTCCATTTAATGATGGAGCTTTGTTGAACTTGTCCTATTTTAGTAGGATTAGCAAGTACCTACATGACTATAGTTGGTTTTGGTCTTAGAGTCACATAGGAGCTATCAGTGGTTAAATGCTCAGTCTCCACTAAAGTCCAATAACAAGATGAAATCTGCTGATCAAGAGGCTGAAGGGGTACTTAGTGGCCACCTTGGATAGCTTGCATGTCCAAAACTCAAGGGCTGGTACACTCCAATAGCACTTTCTTGTTGTGAGACTCCCATCTGTGTAGGTAGGAGTCACTGAGACCTGTACTTCCATAGGTCTAACAAACTGCATTGGCCCTAGGCCCTTGACCCTTAGCCTCTGGTCAGACAGACAGATCATCTGATACTGACAAGGCCAGCTTACCTTCCAGCCACCATTCTGGCTCTGAGTGTGGACATGAGCCAGGTGGAAGGTGTACTGCTGAGGCAGGGGCACCCAGGGCCTGGTGTCATTGAGGAAGGGCATGAAGCCTGGAGCTGGGCACTGGGGAACCTCAGCACCTGCAGCTAGGTGAGGCTCCACAAGGCCCAATGCACAGCATGATGCTTGAGGATCTGGGCCACAGTAGCCAGAACATATTGCTATACTAGCCAGAGGATACCCAATCTCCTCTGATCTCAGAAGATAAGCATGGTCAGGCATGGATAGTACTCGCATGGGAAACTGCCTGTTAATACTAGGTGATATAGGCTTTTGACAACCACGCATCTGTCCTTCTGTCTCTTCCTTTGGCCACCAACCCCAGAGCATGGCTTCCTCCAATGAAGGCCTCAAGAACCTCCACCCCTGCAGTGCACCCTCACAGTTGCCTCCATGACCCCTGCCCACTGTGGCATTGGAAGGTGGCACCAACCCAGATCTGGTGGGGGCAATGGTGACTCCAACTGTGGAAGCAAAAATCCTTCACCTACTAGAATTCTTCTCAGCCATCAGGCCCCTAGTCCTTCACACCTGCATGCAAATGGAACACAGCAGGGTCTTCCCACCTGTTCTCACCACCCTAGATCTTTGTTGCTTTCCCTGGCACAAAAGGGATGAACTCAGGGAACATATATTCCCTCTGCAACTGGGTCCCATCCTACAGACTCCACATGTCCTCCAGTCCCCAGTGGACAGGGCACCCATCCATCAATGCCTCAGGTCCCCTTATGCACATTCTTGGCACTTTCAGCAACTCCATGGCCCCTCTGCAGACCAAGGAAAAACAACAAATTGCCCAGGAAACAGGCAAGCAGGCAGGCAGGCAGGCAGGCAGGCAAACAGGGAGACAGACATATCCCAGGGACATGGGACAGCAGGATTTGGACTGGAAGATGCCAAGAGAGACCATCACCAGCAGCAGCACATCCTCCAACATTGGTTAATTCCCAGCCTGGAGGCTGCAACCCTGGGCCTCCTTCTTTGGAATCAGAAGGCCCATGCTGGATTCAGGTTGACCTTGTGCCAGGATTTCTTCTTCAGGATGAGGGGAGAGAGGGCTGAGTGGCTTGCTCTAATGGAGCTTAGAGTTAGGTAGGTGGAGACCGCTGGGAAGCAGGATAGGGAGTCAATCCAACTGTTGGCAAGGTTTGCAGAGGGAGGGTTCACTTGGTAGGGAGAACTCTGAAGTGTCCCCCAAGAGATAGCCCATTGGAAAAGGAAGCCCCAAGAGGCAGGAAGCACCTGACACTTTCTTAAGGTCTTGGAAACAGCACGGAATGTATTCCATTCACCCTTGGAATGATCATCAGATCTGAGACCGCCCAGGGCAGAATCCACTGTGCCCAGTGGGGAATGGGGAGGTATTAGGTGAGGGCTTTCAGGGGGTGGGGGGGGCATAACCGCTCTAACCGAACTGCACCCCCTAGGGCCTTAGCTCTAAGCCTCAAGGGCCTTTTGGAGGAAGCCGGCCCTCAGACAGCAAAGGCACAGGAGGTGGGAGTCAGGGAATCACAGGGAGACTCTGGAGACTCACATCTCCTTGTAGACCCAAGAGCTGCCTGTCCAAGGACATCCCAGTTCCCAGCTCCTATGGCTTGTCCTCCAATGCAATGATGCCTTCAAATGGCCTGCCTCCAAGCCTACATCTGCCAGTCTCCATTGCAGCCCTTGGCCGGGGTTTCCCGAGGTAGCAGACTAGATGGAGTTGCTATTTGGCTCCTACTGCTGAGTTGAACAGATGTCCCATTGCACAGTGTGTGTTGCTTGAAGGCGGATGGGTGGACCAGGTGGGATCTTGGTGCCAACAGATCCCCCAGCCCTCCAGGTAAATGTCGGCTTTCTACCTTGGGCAGTTACAATTGGCCTCTGAGGGCTGAGGATGGAGCCTGGCCTGGAACAGGTGTATTCATCCGAGAGAGGCCAGTAGATGGAGTGTGGTGGCCAAATGCACAGGAGGATGCTACATGGGATGGGTGCACTCTATGAGAAGATATACATGGTGATGGCTTGATTGGGGCACTCCCCCCTCTTCTTTTGACAGCTCCCACTCAGAGCATGTCTCCCTCTAGCCGATGCCTCCTGTCCCTCTGCAACAGCCCTGAACTGTCACCATTGCCTCCACCATGCTCCATGCCCATTGGGGCACAGGTAGGCAGTTCTATCTCAACCATTCCTTGGATCTCCCCAACCAGCACAAACCCAGGCCTGGCAGGGTGGTGGAGACCATGACTGCAGAAGCAAAGAACCTTCACCTGCTAGACCTCTTCTTGACCATCGGGGCCCTAACTCCCCTTAGCACTTGCATGTAAATGGTTCCCATTAGTTGCCATCCTTGTCCTTCACTGGTTTCCCTGACACAACATCCCTTCCCTTTGCAACTGGGCCCCATCCTACACACTCCTAGTGTCCTTCAGTCCCCAGGGGGAAAGACCTACCATCCATGCCTCAGGCCTTGTTGGGCATCTTCATGGTCACTGATCTCTAACAACCATGTGTGGCACTTTCAGTAACTCCAGGGAGCCCCTATGTAGATAAAGGAGTAACAACAAACAGTCTGGGAAACAGATAGATAAGCACAGACAGACAGACACATTCCAGGGACCCATCAGTCCTCCTGCATGGGCTAGCAGGATTCAGAAGGGAAGATGCCATGAGAGATCACTGGTGGCAGCAGTGGCACATCCTGGGGAATCAACCTGATTCCCAGTCCCAGGCCAGTGACTTCCATGTCAGGCACAGCCTAAGCACGAGCTCCTGATTCACCAGTCCCTCTCCATCCCAAGCTCTCTTCCTTGTCCACCAGTCACCCACTGGATCAGTGAACCCAGGTCCAAGTCTTGAGGCCTCTACCCCATCTGGTTGCATCCCTGAGCTTCCTTCCCTCTGGATCGGAGGGCCCAGGCTGGCTGCAGATCTTGCCTGTGCTGGGATCCATTCTCAGGGATGATAGGAGAGCTGGTTGAGGGGCTTGCTCTCATGGAACTTAGAGTTGTGTGGGTGAAGATCAACAGGAAACAGAGCATGGTGTTGCTCTGGGGTAGAGGAAGTTTGCAGAGGTTGAGCTCCCTTGTAGGGGAGAACAAAGAAGTGCTTCTATGACCAAGTAATAGCCCACTGGGAGAAAGGTCACCTGAATGGCTGGAAGCGCCTTAACCTATGCTTTCCCAAAGTCTTGGAAATAGCGCGGAATGTTTTCCCATCTCCTTTGGGTGGACTTTCAGGATCTCTGCATCCACCTAGATCAGAATTCACTGTGGCACTGAGACCTATCTGGGAAGGTGCTGGGTGAGGGGTGGGGATGGGGCTAGCACAAGCTTGCTCGGTATGGGGTGGTTTGGCAGAATCAGCCCCAGCCCTACTGCAAAACCCCAGGGCCATAGCTCTGTGCCCCAAGGCTTTTCATGAAAGCCAGCCCACGGACAGCAAAGGTGCAGAAGGTGTGAGTGAAGGTCAGGGTCCAGGACAGAGTGCTTATAGGATTTTGAAGGCTCAAGATGGCGGCTGAGCACACGACTGTGGATTAAGAAAATGGATGAATATGGTTAAGCAGAAATTATCATTTTTCCCAGTTTGTCACGACAGGGTGTCTGAACTTTCTTGTTTATCCAACCTAGAGTTTGTGATTGTTTTCATCATCCCTTCAGTTTCTCTGATAGCTTTCTAAAGGGCTTGTAAAACATAATATTACAATTTCGTAAATATGTTATTCTTAGTTAATTTTGTATTTCAGTGCACAATTTATTTGAACAAAGTTATAGGTTTTCCTAGGTCATACATAAAAAGAAAAGGCCTCATTGCATTTTAACATTTTTTATTTACTCCTTTTAACATATTTTGTTATTATCATTTGTAATAGTTATCCAGTTTTTCCAAACATTTAATTATTCAGTAACTCCAAGTACCTTAAATCTTTACCATATTTATCATACAAAGAGAAATGTCAGAATAAGACAGGTAGTTTATTCCACCATGTGTGTTCACTGTATGGTAGCCATTAGGTAAGTAGTTTGGTTGCCAGCTCTACAACTCTAAGGACATTTGTCATCTTGCATTTTCTCAGAAGAGTGGGTATGCACCAAATTTTGAGGTGAAGAACTAAGGTTTGTTTCTTTCCACCCACCCGGTTATAAACATGAATCTAACTCAAAAACAGACCACCCATGTCACAAATTATCAGTAAGCACAGTAATCTCCACCTTTGGCAAGAAAATGTGTGGGTACTGGTTTAAGTACCAAGCTTATACACAAGTGCAAAGGTGACTAAGACATAAGTTTACATACTATAAATTCCACAAACTGTGCCCTCAAAGAGATGTCAGCATTGCCCTGAGATACAGATGTTTGAAAAGTAAGATGCAAAATTCATTTTCCTATACTCAATCTAGGCTATTGGTCGCAACTTATCCTTATGATAAAAGTTACTCTTTGCTCTTCTATATGAATCTCAGCCATTTAAATGAAAGGTCCTAGATAGTATCTTACCCTCAGCTTTCTCTGCCTGTCATTTCTGATTCTTCTCATTTCAGGAAGGACTCCAAATATACATACTCGTGTCCAAAGGATGCCTTCTGCTGATTTCTGCTGATGAATCCGCTTTAAACTCCATGGCACAAGTAGCCAAGAGTGGTTGACAAGTCAGGATGGGCTGAGTTAACTTCTCCTCAACCACTTAACTTCTCAACTTTGCTACTATTTAGTCTTTCACCCTTTATTTTTTGAGCCAACTCATATGCCCTCCCCCAAAGGACCTACTAATTTTTAAAGAAAAAGCCTACCTCCAGGACTTCATGCTATGGACATATAAAGAGATTCATGCATTCTATCTCCAAAATATGACACTGAGTTGAAACATTTAACCAACACAACCATTTGAGCTCTCTGAGAAGAGATAATAGAAGGCATACAATAATCTTATACCATTTATGCTTCTAAGAAACTGAGAGTCTGTGGTATCTGATCTGAATTTGTTCCCATTCCCTTTCCAAGCCTAGCTTGGTCATTGTAGAGGTTCTGCTAAAGCAGAATAAGCAATGAGTCCAGGAGCACTTCTTATGCAGTCAAAAAGTGCTCAATGGGTGCAGATGTAGCTCAGTGGTTGAGTTTCTCCCTCCCATGTATGAGGTCCGGGTTGAGGTTGCGATTTCCCTCTTCCTCGGGGGGTGCGACGGTGGAAGAGGAGACCCGGTGCTGGTGGCCCGGCTGGCGTGTGGGGGAATCCGGTGTGGAGGGCGACGCAGTAAAGAAGCTGCGGAGACGAGGCTGGTGGCGCAGGTCTACTTTATTAGGGAAGTGCAGTACAATTTATAGGGTTTAGGGCTACCGTGTAG
>JAQZBX010077238.1:0-14307 GCA_029593785.1 Cabassous unicinctus | reverse complement strand
ATAGTTATTGAATTGAACCTCAAAACCATTGAAAAGGTTCAGAATTCTCCAATGATATATACACAAAAGTTCCCTCTGGCCTTCTTGCTGACTATCTAATTAAACTCATTCAGAATAGATCTTATAATTTTTTTCAACCATCCTTGATTGCAGATTGCATACTGAGAAAATATTTAATTAAAAACTAATGAAAATTAATGAATTAATGAAAATTCTGTATGTTTAAATACATTTTATTAGCCTTAAAAGAAAAAGGTGTTGCCGTAGTATTTTTTTCTTTTATTGAAAACATGTACAATTTCAACTTTATTATAATGGATTAAATAAAGCTTTGAAAAGGTAGGCTAAGTTGAAAACAAGCCAGTATTTACAATATACTTTCTGTTAAAAAAAAAAAAAAAAACATTTTCTGAGTTTCAAACAAGCAATATAAAAGAAAACTTTTGGAAGACAACATGTTTGTAAATTGATGGGTAGGCTACCTCAGATATGAAAACTCTAAAAATCAATACAGTATTTTCTGTATTTTTAGAATATGAAACCTTAGGACTTCCCTTAATCATAATTCATTAGTTGTTGACTTTTATCAAGTTTAACTATTAAGATTTCATCCTGTTAAAGCACTGACCATAATTTTGACATTCTTACATAAAAATATAATTAATCTTTGAATGATATCCTACACATATTTTAGACTTCCACTTTATACAGGCAAAAGAAAAACTATTATTAATTCCTTTTATATAATTCTTAAAAATACATAATGTAATGTTTGTAAAAGCTCTACATTCAAATAGAACATGTCCATTAGTTCATTAATATTTCTTTTGCATCTCTTACAGAATCATCCAAAACACCGATTTTCAACTGTTAACCTGTATTATCTAGTCTAAGCATTAGCCAATAATTATCATTATTAAGAAAAACAGTAGTCCTATTTATTGAATACTTATTACATAAAAGGCACCAAATTAGGAGCTTTCCACATTCCATAAATAGAATGCTGAAGCTCAACAAGGTTAGCAATAGACCCTAAACCATACGGATTTGAAAAAAAAAAAAAAAAGCTGAGCTATGATTCAAATCCAAGTCAGTCTGACTCAGAATCCAGAGTTCTTTCCACCAGAGTACACCGTGCTATCTCCTATTAACAAATTAGGGCACTATAATTCCATTATTTTTGTCATTACATTTTTCTGCAAGTAGAGGTTAATCATACTGGTGTCAAAAGATTTGGCCAGCCAATTTTCCAGAGTCAAGAGAAACTTTAAAGCTTACTAGCGTATGAGTAGTACAGTAAATATTTCCATGTGGGTAAGCATAATCGTTTTCATGGTCCAAATATTAGGTTCTACCTGATTTGACTATTTTCATATAAATGGGAAACCAAATTACTTCAGAGACTATACCATCGCTCTTATTTATTCCTGAGATTCTTGAGATCCAAGGCATCAAAGCAGATATATATGATGGGCTGTATAATTCTCATATCAAGACTCTAAGAAAAACTTTTCTTCTGGTACCAAATTCTAAAATAAATATATCACATAGGGTATGATACTGGATATATGAAGAAACATAATCAACAAGGTCTTCAATATCAAATTTACAGCAAAAACAAACTTGATATCATCTGCCTGATTTTGTGTCATGCCTCTGCAGAAGCCAATAAGGCAACAGTAAAGTATAATTCAGCAAAAGCAATTTTTGCTGGAATATCACAGTACCTGTAAACATCCAGTAGGAGTAAAAATTTCATTTAGCTAGCAGTTACACTATATGTATGAGATTCTGCAGAAATATCAGATCCACTCACTCATGCAATAAAATATAGATTCGTCCAGATGTTTTATGTGATGTCTACTGGCGAGATTGGCTTAGTGTTTCTTCAAATTGCTCAATCTGAGCAGAAATTTAGGGAGTGAATTCTTTACACAAAGTCTGGATATTCAATCCTCCTTTTGAGCTCAAAGACCTTGCCAGCTACAAAGAATTCCTTTGCTAGCCTGCAACATCTTCCCTTCATATGACTGACACCCCTGTTAAGTCAAGCACAAAACTGTTATGTCTACATGTCCATTGGTTCCTGCCAGCTCCTCCCTAGGCAGTGACCCCAGAGACAGGCAGCCTATCGCATTGAAACTGCTTCCTTTCGCCCACTTTCAGCAGCAGGTCATCAAAGCACAGTGAGGCCATCCTCAGGTATGTTCATGCTAAGAACTGCCTTTGCCTGAGCATTTATACTTTGTGAGCAAGGTCACTAAGAGACAGAATAGAAGTGATATAATGACGTGATGGGCTCTTTTCCTCATTGAGGCATTGAGTAAAACACAGAATTAGATAGATATGGTCCCTCTTGAGGAAACTTAGGCATTTTAAATTCTTAGTTATTACATATTCAAAAATAATCAGCAGCAGCAGACTTACCTTGGATATATTGAGGCACAAAGGGAAAGCAGAGCATAGAAAATTGCTTACCTAGTTCACAAAGGTACTGAGAAGCTTAATGCTTGTAAAGCACTTGGACTGAAGACACAAAGCATTATCTTCTTTCCACATCACTGTAACAGACATCCGTATGGTCCCATCTTCCATCAATGAGACTAAAATGTTGTATGCATTTGATGATTATGAATGATATGATTATAAGATCCCTTCCTTAGGGTATTTTGTCCACAAATAAAATTGTCTTTATCCTATGGGAGAAAATGTTCCTCAGCTTGAAATAATTTATTTCTATCACCAGTGGGTTATAAACTGTGCCTTAGGCGTGTGATGTGCAAAAATATCTTTAAGCCCAATGCCTGTCTTAAGAGGTTTCTTCAGAAAAAATAGAATGAAGCCTCCATTTGTACCACATGACACTGTCTTATCTGTTATCTAGACTGTGTTACCAGTTCAGATCCTTTGCTGTTGGGTGAACTGAGTTTAAAGGTAGATAAAATAAAGCTATAGTTACACTATGTAAACTGATCTGGAAAAAAAAAATTAACAGGCAGTTTACCTACAATGACGTTGTATAAGGTACTTGCGGTCATTTTGCTTACATCTAGAAATAATATGTAATTCATACTCGGCATGGATGTGTGAATTTTTTAATTGTCCAATTAAATTGGGGTTTCTTTGAGAGGACCAAAGAATCAAAAGTTCATAAAGCTTGTTATCTACATCTCAGATTATAAAGTAAGTAGAAAGGTAAAAGTTAAACTGTTGCAAATTTTTTACAGTATCAAAAAAGAAATAATTTGCAACACCTTGAGGATTTACATTTTTTATTAAAATCTGAAATTTTAAGTTAAAAAATCTGTATAGCTTACATGCTGTTCAAGTTTTTTTTTTCTAACTATTGCTGTGAAAGTATTCCTATTTGAACACTGAGTGTTTAGCAGCACTTGTCTTCCCCAGTGCTGCTGAAACTGGGATGAGAGTATAGCAGATGAATTTAGTTCTCCCTTTCAACAAAGCAGTCACACAGATCTCAATGAATGGCTGCTGTAAAGCCTCCTTGACTCCTTATTCTCAAATACTTTTGAAAAGTGGAAGTCATTCCCTTCAGAAAAGGTGATCCATTATCTTTGTACTGTAAGCAAGAGACAGATATAGAAACTCTCTCTTCACCCATCAAAAAAGAGACGAAAGACCAAGAAGATTGATGTCATCTATAGCCTGTTCCATTTTCCTCAAAGTGAAAAATCTGCTGTAACTCAAAATGAGAAAAAGGTAAATTTCTGTTACTTTCCAACAAAGTAGCAAACCACCAAAGGTACTGTGGAAGATCTTTTTAGAAAATTTATATGCATATACTCAATGAGATTAATCTATAGGAATGGGCAAATTTGGAAAACCCAAGCTACCACAATAATTAAAAGATACAAGAACTTGACATAATATATAACTATGTGAGGACAGATACTTGGATTTTCCAGTAAAAGGGTGGTATTTGTCTAAAATTGTGTGACCTCAATAAGCAAGTATTTGGACATTTCAACTGTTTTGTGGGAGATTGGATTGGGAAGGTTGTTTTATTATCAAGAAAATGAGCTAAGAAAGGGAAGATTAAAAATATGGAGTGTAAAAGGCTCATTTCATCAAATAGCACTTGGCCTGTCTATGGTTCCATGTGGGATCTGGGGACTGGTACTAGTAATCATCAAGCTCTCACTGTTTTTCAGAACACAAACTGCAATCTCATTCTTATAAAATGTCTTTCATGGCTATTTTGCCCCTTAGCTAACTCAACTTTATCATTTACTATAGATGGGCCTGTAACTCATGAAACATTTCATCCTTTTTATTTTTTCTTATTTTTGTCTGTATCCCCTGTACTCAATTTATTAAATATCCATTCATCCAATATTGACATTACATAGATATCCCTGGGCCTAGCTAACTAAATGCTATGTTCCGTAGCATTGCTACGGAATGGAGGTTTTAGAATTTATTTAAGTTTTCAAATCATGAAAATGAGGATTATTTCATTTCTAGAAGGTTCAATCAGTGCAGTCCTTGTGTCATTTTTAATGAAAATGAAAGTTTAATAATTTAGATATGAATAAACTGGGCTTAGAATTTTAAGCCACTTTCTTAGCCATGAAAGCAGACCACCATGATCTGGAAATTTAAGAAAATAATGCAGAAAAAATGACTATTTGGTATTAATTTTAATTTTCTGTAATAATCCACTATTCATATGTTATTTTCTGGTTTTCAGTCTTACATAGTATATGCCATAGGAATGTTGTGCCATTTGAATGAAAAGCAAGTGAAGCTATTGTTTTGTCAAATTATTCAATTAATATTAGTACCACAGATAAAGAACCAATAGTGAAAAAGGAGATAAACTTCTGTGTCTACTGGTATACTTCTGTTACATTCACCATCAATTATTTCAGTCTTCATTAATTAGTTATATGAGACAGAAACATGTGTTCTTCAAGCAGTTGGCCTCATTATAATTAGATAGGCATGGCTTCATAGGGATCTACTCAGCATATTATATAACTCACATACAGGATAGCTGATAATACATGTATTACAATTTCATTATCTTTGTTAAACAGGATCTTATTATTAGGGAAATGATAATGGAAGAAAGTTTTCTCAGTATAAGATAGATGATTTTTTTAAACAAAGACAAATACAAGAATCATGGAAGAAAGTTTGGAATAAAAAAGCATCAAACATGTTTTTATCATTTTTCAAATGATTTAATGGCTTAGTTATAAATTTATCTGGACACTAACACAGCCTTAAACTTGATGGCAGGTAATTGTATTCAGCTGTTAGAGATAAACTGTAGTCATTTCCCCTTTTCACTGTATATTTAATGTATTTGGGACTTAGGTAAATGAGTTTTCAAATTGTGTAAGCAGCCTTTCAGCTTTCTAACAACCTTCAGTCTTCATCCAATCACCATTTAATATAAAAATCATTACACTGAAAACAAAATCATTACACTGTAAATGCTCTTTCAGTTATAGAAAAGGCAATCAACATTTTTAAAGAAATAAGACTTTTACAGCTATTTCTCAAGTCACTCTTGGGAATCTACACTCTACCTACAACTTATACTGAGAACCCTGTCAGGGTCAAAATCACAATTCTCCAAGTTGCGTCGTGAGACCTAACATCCTCCTGCACCAAAGACAGCATGAAACCTTATCCAAGAGGCTGGGCTGTAAGTGATATCAGCCTCTCTGACCCAGGACACAGCTTGATTGAATTGTTTCCTCTGTTGAATATGACATACACTGAAGGATAAACTTGATTGGTGGCTTAAAGGAGAGAGATATAACTTTCAGATTGTCTCACCAAAAACTTCTCAAGAATTATCTTCTGGCAGTCAAAATCCCCTTTTGCAGTCACAGGAACCATTGGTTAGCTGGAAGATTAAGATGTTAATAAGAATTTTCTGGAAGACCAGCTAGCAATTAAAAAAAATGGTGCTTACTTTTCCTCTTCTGTCCAATGAGCTAAAATGGCTCATTTAAAAATTGTAAGAATTTTAGACACTTTTTCACAGAAAAATGCATTAAATCATTCTTAACTATTTTTTAAGATTTAGTATGCAGAGAAACATAAATCTATAATCGATCAGATAGTTTGTGTAAAAAATACCTATGTAACCGTGTTGAAAATGTACTATATACTGCTCCCAAATAGAAAATGAGAACAAAGTCTAAATTTCTGAGCAGAGTATACAAGTCCCTGCACGTTCTGGCTTTTGTCTTTGCAATTTCATTTCATGCTTTATTCCTTCTCTCTCCGTAGAATCCACCTCACTAATCTCTCAGCTCTGCAACCATATCTAACCCCACCCCTAGCTGTTTTCCCTCTTCCTGGAATGCTCATCTTTCCTCTCTTTGAATGGTTGGTTACTTCTCATCTCTCAGGACTCGACTTAAATATCACCTCCTCTGTGAGGCCTTTCCCAACAGTTTATCAAAAGTCAAGCCTTCCCTATTAGTCTCTATTTCAGCATCTTGTTTGTGTCTTCCTGAACACACACCATAATTTGTAATTTTTCTTATTTAGTTGCTTGTCTATTGATCCTACATAAATTGCAAGCTCCATCAGAAAGGAATAAAAATGTCCTGTTCCATATCGTATCGTGTGTACATATCATTGTCCCTAGCATTTGGTAAATTCTCTATAAACATTTGTTCAGTGAATGAATTGGTGCCTAAAAGAGGTCATAAAGGAAAATTATGTTATTTATGTTAGCATGCTGTTTTTCTCTACCTCAAATGCTAGACGGTGGCCTCCTTTATCACCCAAAAAACCAAGTCCTTCCAAAGCAATTCATCATTCTTGCAAATTAGTTTAAAATATTTCAGGGATTCCCTCTCACCAATGAGATGAAGTTCAAGTTCCCTAGACTGGCACATAAGGCCTCCAAAACTGGTCTCTACAGCCCTGCCTAGTGCTATTTCCCTCTAGCCCTTGCTTCCCTCTTCATGCTCTAACAGTGGCAAGCTGTACCTGGGACAAAGTAGGCACTCTCCAAATATTTGATCCATCAACTGCTGGTAGTTCCCTGCACATACTTGCCTCTTTTGGTGACGTCATCTGATCTAGTAAGGCCTTCGTAGGACATGATCTAGAGAGAGCTAGAAGGGCCTTTGTAGGACATTTCAGGGATTAAGATCTTTAAGGCAAGGAGAAGCTATAGAAAGGCTCTGAGCAGAGAAATGACATAAGATGAGGACTGCTCAGAGATAAGTTCACCCTCCCTGCCTTGACATACTTAGTACGTCTTAAAGTGATTGGCTCTGATGGTGACTTGGCCCACCATGGGGAGGGGAGCCGGCTCTGGAAAATATTTCTAGTTGGAATTTCTGCTTAAATTGCATCTTGTATTACTTTCAGTTCTGTCTTTTATGGAGCACATAAGTTTTGAGTAACTACCAAAGCCACTCAAGTAAAAATAAATCAAGAAGGATTCTGTTTTACACTCCACTTCCCTCCATGACTTTAGGCAAAAAGAAAGCCAGTTTGGGTCCATGTCTTTCTAAATCATTTGTCAGTGAAGCACCACTGAATTTTCAATGATTTTCATTAACTTATATTTTCTAAAGTAAAATAAACATAGGAGCAAACCAACAAGAGCCTCCTTGTTTGGGTACAAGTAGTTCTGAACTTATTTGTTAAAGTGTTATATACTAACATAATATTTACTAATATTTGTGTTGATAATGGCTACATGTATTTGAATAAGAAGTTCCAGGACACATTTTATTATTCTTATCAAAGAACTCCTCGTGAAAAAAGTTTTTGATAACTTTTTGACAATAAATATGCACTAAATTAATCATGAATCTATTTATTTCTTGGGTGGTAAGGGATTATTACCTTTACCTGTTGTTTGGGCTGTATTTTTATAGCTTAAGTATTAAAACTTCTTTGTGACTGAGTGTTGGCTTGAATCAGCTTTAGTCATTTGCCAAAATAATGTCAAGCTAATTTGGCAGCATAAATACAGCATGTGCAAAGAGGAAGGTACATTGTTCTTCTGAGATATCAAGCAGCTATGCAATGACTAGGCATTTACATGTCTATTTTTTCTTAAATAAATTCCTGTAACTTTCATGAAAACTGAATTAAAAATCAGTGCTTTCCCAAACTCCATGAAAAAAATCTGCAGGTGCTAACATGCTGATAGCCACGGAGCTGAGAAGAACAAAGTTAACATGTCAAAGCCAGTTGCATTGTGGGATATTTTAACATCTGGCCCTCAAGTTGATGCCATACCAGTAAACCTCAGTTTCTCACACTCAGTGCTCAGCAAAGAACAGGCATAGAAGAAGAACCAGAGGCAATCAGAAGTTTGCAAGAGCAGGCCAGGCACCATCTGGGCTATGTAGGAGGACTGGTGGGGGAAAAGGAACATGATGGCATATGCTATGAAAGTACAGATTGTAAAGAAAGGGTAGCACCCTTGTTTTGCAGACTAGTTACTACATTTATGTTGAAAATGAGCACTCTAAGATTCAGGAGAAAGAAACATTCTGATTCCTATCTTGCTACGTTGCAATATTCTCTATCACTGAAGCCGGGCAGAAAATGCATCTATTATAGCCAAATAGGTATAAATAAGTGCTCATGGGTATAAATATATGACAACTGAATAAGAGTCTTTGGTAAAGATTTAGTCTAAAATGTGTCTTTCATTCCCCATGGAAATTCAATGTCTCTAGATATTGCCAAATGTCTCATTGGTGGGGGGGGCGCAAAATCACCTACCAGTTGAGAACCACTGGCAATTTAGAGAGACCAAATCTTACCAGTATACTGAGAAAGCTTGAGTTTTGTTTTATCTAACCCTGAACCATAAGTGATAGTCAATAGCAGTAATCTGTACTCTTTACCAGACATTCTGCTAGGCCATTGGTATAATTAAATCATTTCATCCTACAACATCAAGAAGGTTCAATTAGCCCTTGTTTACAGCTGAAGAAATTGAGGTTTGAAGGATTGACGTGACTTGCCCAAGTTCAAAGCTAGGATAAAGCAGAGCTGGTGTTTGGATGCTTCTCTGTGGGTCTCCAAAGCCTTTGTTCTTAATCACTCCTCCTGCTCTTCCTGACATGACAAAGAAGGACCAAAACAGCTACACTTTCTAACAAGCATAAGCCAACACTTGCCAAGGTGAACTGACCATAGATCTCAGAAGGATAGCACCCACAGCTCTCTGAGGCGGTAGCTGCTTGAAACACATCATTTACGTGAGCCATGGAACTTGGCAAGGCATAAAAAAAATAAAATAAAATAAAAAAATCAGGCATGTCTAAAGGAAGACAGCAGCAATCCTAATTATTCACGCATAATCATCATTTAATTTCATAGAAACCAGTTTTTGTATGGGAATTAATTTACTTTATAAATACTTATATTTTCTTAGTACAGTGATATGGAAAGAGGTGAAGCTTTCCAAAAGTAGGACATAAAAATTCGTAAAGATAGGTTGATTAAAGTGTGTATTACTTGACAGAGTTGAGTACCCAATGCCTTTCTATGGGATCAATAAGCTTGTTCCAAATTCTATTTATTAAGCATGTATGTGGGTATGTTTTGAAAAGTGCTTAACATAAGTTAATGCCAAAACAAATGACTATATAGGACCTAGGCCTTTTCAAAATAGAGAAGCAGTTGATATTATTCTCAATTGATGGACCAAAAAATGTAGACAAGGTAAGGTTGAGCAATATGTGTTAGTCAGAGAATTCAATAGAATGCAGAAGAAAACTTTGATTGCTGAGTGATGTATACCTCGGATCATGTACTGTCTGCATGTACTGTCAATCATTAATGGCCACTGAAAGAGTAACCTGGGTAGCAAAGGAATTTAGTTTCTTAACATCCACCACCAGTGCGTGATTCCTCCTTAGCTGGTCATGGGTGTCATTGCCAGTGTACTATAAGGAAATTCGACTTCATTTTCCTCTGCCTTGGGGTCTGCACCCCAAAACCAACCAGAATTCTTAACTCCTACAATTTGATACACATATTTGTTGCCTCAAAGAATAATCTTGACTCTTAATGTGAGGAAGTTTTCTTTATACCAATACTAAGACACTAGTGTTTCCGCAGAGAACAGAAGACCTGACACTTGTCCAAGAAGAGGATCCCTTTGAGCACATGCAGGCAAGCCATGATGATGATTTTGCTCTCAGCGCCCTGCAGTCAGTAGCACAAGTGTTCAGTCTGTCCAAACCGCCACTCTTGCACTTTGAGAGACAGTCCTTAGGGAAATTCCTAGCTTTATACTTGCCCCCCAGATGTACTTATGAGTTTTATTGTGTCTCATTGCTACATTCTATCTGATTTAGACCAAGCCTCAGATGATGCAGATGCCTGAATTCTGAAGGAAACCCCTGCATATCAGGATTTTTTTCAGTTGCAAAGGACAGAAACCCAACTCAAATGTGTTTAAGCAAGAATGGAGAAGTTATTGTTGTCCCTAAATGAAAAACTTCAGGCTTGACCTGAAGTTACAAGGAATCTTTTCATTTGTTGGATTGCTTAAAAAAAAAAACAAAAAAACACCTAAACAGTAGACAGGACAGGTGTTATCTCCATTTTGCAGTTTTAGTTAAGTGGTGTCCTCAGGGTTTCTCAGCTAGTAAATTACTAGGCTGATTACTGATTGGCCCCACGTGTTCTTAGTCCTAAACATTGTGATTTTCCAAATACAGAATACCTCCAAATAAAAGTATTAGGCAAGATCTCTGTCCCCAAGACACTCAATTAATCATGAAAACAAGAAACTGACATCCTTGGAAGCCTTTTTTCTGTGACAAATTGGTTTGTGGTTTTACTAGTACAGATATGTTTTATTTTCAGGAGAAAATAAACTTTTACATAGAAGCTTTTTCTATTCAAACTTCCAATAAAGGCTCATGTAAAGGAAGAGATGACGTATTTTTGTCACTATCAAACTAACTGGACAAATGAATCAAGGATCATATCACATCATCAATATATTACAGTCGTCTCACTTTCAACAGCAGCAACTACAAATGCCTTGAGATTAACTACTAGCTAGGTCCTAAGTAGTCTCAACTAAAGAGACACATTTCCAACCGACTCAGGGAAATTCAATTTCTGAAACGTGTCTTTATGGTCTCAAGACAAATATAATGCTAAATTTTTCTTGAGTATTCTAGATAATAATTTATATCAGAATATGCAACTAGAGCAGGCCCTATGTTTGTTCATCATCATATCCCTGATGCTAAGCAGGAGGATTAGAGGAGGACAAACCCTAACAAGTCATAAAATCTGAAGAATAAGTAGAGGAAAAAATGGAGCTCTGGAGACTATCAGGGCAAACTACAGATATTGTTCTATTTGAGAGTATAGTGAAAATTAATCATTTTTAAAATTCCCATTGGTTATAAATGAGGATTATTCATTGATGAAGGACACATATAAATTACCCTATTGTGGTGGAGCTGTATAAAGTTTCAATAGAATTAAAATGAAAAGGTACTGCTCCCAGCACCTGCACTGTGAATCCTGTCCTTCCTCCCTTATCAGCAACCCTTTGCCATCAAATATCTACATATAATCAAATCACACCAAATATTAAAACAATCCTGCCTCTTGCCTGTGTCAGTCTATTACTACTGCTCTCTGTCCTTTCTTCAGAACCCAGTCTAGTCTCCCATTCTTCACCTCTCATTCATTTTTCATACTGTGACTCTGTTTTCACCCCCTTGTTTCTACTAAAATTGTTCCTGCCATGGTTTTTGATATCATCTTAACTTCAACCTCCAAAGTATTCTTATTATTCCTCACCTCTCTTTGACATTTGATACCATAAGCTGCTCTCTTCCCCCAAGGTCACCTTCTCTAGATTACCCCCTATTTACTCATTCTCACTTAAATCATCTCCCTATATGCCATTCTTTCTCTCAAATAATTTTCCCCCAAAGCTCCATTTTAACCATCTTCTCTTAGGAAATTTTATCTATACCTATGATTTCAATGATTATCAATGATTTAATGTCTCCCAAATCTTAATGTCCATTCCTGAGCTTTAGACCAATAAATCCACAAACAATCCAGCTGTTGCCCTACAGGTCTCACAATTTCAACAGGACCCAAACCATACCCATTGTATTAAATTCAACCAACCTTCGATTGTTTCCTCTTCCTCATCCTTGCAAATTCCAGTATTATCTACCTCATTGCCCATGTCAAAAACCTAAGTCATCCCACACAATTCTACCAAATTCTCTCAATTCTACCTTCTAAATGTTTCTGATATTTCAGGCATTTTTCTCATGCTGACTGCCACGACCAAAATATTTCTCCTGTGATGTTATGATAAAGCTTCTCTGAATCTCCCTATGTTCAGTCCTACCTACTCACCTAGCCCCCATTTCCTTATCACCACCATTAATCATTTCCCAAACAGCTGCCAAAGAACATTCTACAAAGCAAATCTGATCACATTATTTGTGCGCTTAGGCCGCTTTGGTGGCTCCCAATTGCCTTCAGGTTGAAATTGTGAGTCCACGGCATGCCTGTCAGGCCTGTCATATCTGACCCCAGAACACTTTTGTTTCATCTCACATACACTTCAGTTGAACTCAGTGTTTACAACCCTAGAACAAAATAGGCCTTCACCAGGCATTTATTAAATGAATGAATAAATAAATGGTTGAATGAAAGAATTCTGAGAAAGGTGTCCTTAGATAAAAAATTAAAAAACAGAAATGCTATCTGGCTCCTATGCATCTTCAATAAATAATAAATTCGATATAAAGATCAATTCACAGAAAACCTTTTATTTTGAAGCTTAAATGTGTCGTCTAGAAAATAGGGTTTTAAATTTTGCTTCACTTTTTAGGAAATGTGTCCTCTCAGGAGAATATTTAATAAAATATTTAAGAGTACCCTCCCCCAATATATGAGTAATTCCTTCAACTTGTAACTGGGCTTTGTTCCAAAAATTCTTTTATAACTTGATTCTGTGAAACTTGGAATGCATTTTCTCATCAAAACAATGTTTTATATATTTTATTTAATTTAGGCCTCAACTGTTTTAAAAATGGTTTAAAGTAGTATGTAACAGAATACATATGTCTTAGCTCTTTAAAATAATGAAATGAAGGTCTATTGCAATATTTGGCCTAAGGAAAGTAATTATATTATAAATCCCATAAAACTACACTAACCTAAAGCCAAGCAGAGATTTAACTCAGAATCTTGTCAAGCAATATAATATAAAAGGGAGAAATTAATGAGTTATTTATTTCTCACTGTCTAATAGAATGATATGTACCAATTCATCAAGAAACACATTTTCTTTTTCACTATATGCTCAGAAGAAAATTTTACATGGAATCTTATACAGGAATGTTTAATAATCTTGTAGGCAAAGATGGCTTAGGAATAAAAGCAGAAATGTAATTCATATGTCCCATTCTTAGAGTAACCATTGATGAAACTGAAAGCATATTTTATTATATTCCTATGAATGCAATATGTACCTCTTTCTCTATTTCTCTAAACTGATATGGAATCAAGACTATTAATAGCCAGCACGTATCACTTAGAATGTATGTACATGTATTATCTCCTTTAATCTTCACAACTCTGTAAAATTAGAACAATTATTACACTCCCATTTTACACATGAGAAAACTGAGGCAAAGAAGTTAATAACTTGCCCAAGTTCACACAGCTACATTATTAGCATTCCCCTTAAATTGCTCTCTCTCCGATATCAATTATCCCATTCAGGGTTTTAAAGAAGTTGAGTAGGAGAAAATTTGAGTTGGAGCTCTCTGTTGGCCTTAAAACGAGGTGACACCTTTGTAATGCCATCCCATGCTATTATCCTTCTTGCTCACTGGATTTCTTTATATACCTTTAACCCACCAAAACCTGTGCCCCACATTAAGGTTCCACACTAGATAACACTAGCACCTGGAATAGTAGAAGAGTGCCTGGATCTTTGTATGTTTAATAGTTTGTGGAAAGAATGAATGAAATGAATGTTGAAGATGTGGAATATAAATATTCTCTGTCATAGGTTGAAAGATGATCTATATTCTATAGGTGTCAGATTTGCAGAGGACAAAGGTGACATTTTCTTATGTAATTTTAGGTGTACCAGATCACTTTACTTACCATTTGGCTTTTTTGTCAAGGAAATAGATATGCAGTGCTAGGTACTTGACCACCTTATCACAGGTGCATACCTTATTGTGGTAGGCAGAATAAAAGGCTCCCAAAAGATTTTCATCCTGAACCTATGAATGTTACTGGATACAGCAAAAAAAAAAAAAAAAAAAA
>JAQZBX010077237.1:0-14308 GCA_029593785.1 Cabassous unicinctus | reverse complement strand
CATAGTACCAGGGTTTAGGAACTGAAATGCCTTTCATGGAGGACATGATTCAGGCTCAAACAGTCCAGCCTCTGTACTCCAAAAAGACATGTTCTCCTCATATCCAAAACACATTAATTCCACTACAATATCCCAAAAGACTTAAGACATTTTAGAACAATATTAAGTGCAAAGTTTCATCAAATCCATTATGGGATGATCCATCCTGTGGCAAAATTCTTTTGTCTGATGTCTCTGTGTGTTGTGTATTGAAGTGATATTAATGATCTTGTTTCCTCAAAATATTGTAAATGTGTTGACCACAATTAGAATGTAAGAAGTTGAGAAAATCTTGTTTATGTAATAGTTACAAGTAGATATTCATGACAGGATATTTATAAACTGGTCTAATTCCTGCTGAGTGACACTCCATCAATAATAATTTTATGACCAGACCTGGCATAAAAATCTACTGCATTTACCACTTTGGTGAGCAATAGGAAGAAGCAGATTTAACTTATTCACTCTGACTCTCAGCTCCAATACCCTTGCTGTGTTGTGAGGCTTGCAGCCCTCAACACACTGCAACCTATGACCTTCGGCTTTGGATCCTCTACTGACATTCATTAAAGGAAATTGCTTACCTTGTATGGGGCCATGGGATGATAGAATATAGATACTTTGATATCCTCCACCTGTACACATGTTGCCTGGACCTGGTTATGGCATATTAGTTGTATCGGCATCTTGCAATTAAGAAAGCAAATATATTGTATTTGGCCTCCAAACTATGATAATGCTAAATTTTGCATTCAATTTGCAATCATTTTTCAGGTCATTTTATGACAACTTTATGACACTTAGATAAACTGTGAAACCTAGAAAACAAATTGCCTTCTTCCAATGGTGGAACATGTATAGGATAAATGTTCCTGTACCAGAAGGGAGAAATTTGGAAAAAAACAGTGGTCATAGGTCCCAAGGAGTCTGAAGCCAGCAATTGATGGTTTGGAAAGTTCTTAGCCTATTCAGATTGTGTACAGTGATACTAGGGCCAGAAGTGAGTCTATCAGGAACGTCTCTGAGCTTTCAGGAAGTAAGACCCAGAACACAGGAGTATATGTGAGGATTTAAATGAACAGTGAATCTTTAAGGAGTACGTGGGCTGATCAAGGATCCAGTCAACCATATCAAAGTAAATCAGGATTGGAAGTGTAATTACTGAGGAAGGACTTGTGAAAAGTTAATTTGCCTGATTTTTTTTTTTATTTTGGTATTTTGTGCATCCTGGAACTGCACTGAAAACTTGGAAGGAGTGGGGCTGATACTCCATCAGGACTTGAGGACAAGAATCAAGCCAAAATTGCCTCTGAGACCTTGAGATCTAATGGAGTTTGCCCTGCTGGGGTTTGGACTTGTTGGGACCTGTGATCCCTCTATTCATTCCTTTTTCTCCTTTATGGAAAGGGACTGTTTATCTTATGCCTTCCTCAACATTGTATGATAGAAGCAGATGTTTTTTAATTTCACAGGTCTATAAGAGGAAATTTGTCCAAGGAAGGACCACACCCAGTTTGGTTTTGATGAGACATTATGCTTAGCAATGTTCTAAAATGATTAAGGCATTTGGAATATTGTAATATTAATGTATTTTGTCCCCTCATCCTGTATGTGTTAACCGATTTGTAAATAGTACGCTTAAAGATGTTATTAGTTAACATGTGCCCGAATTGAATGAGAATGAGCTTTAACACAATATGGCTGAAGTCCTTAAAAACAAAGGAAATTGAAAATGGAAGGAGAAGTCAGAGGAGCAGTCTAATGCTGGACTCAGTGGAACCTGGAAGAAGGAAAAGATGCAACTTTGTGCATTGCCATTTCAAGGAAAAACCAACTAACCTCAAACCCTGATACAGAAGATACAGATCCTGGGAGGAAGCAAGCCTTCTAGAATCTGAAACTGTGAGCTAATAAATTCCTGTTGTTCAGTCAACCTTTTGTCTGGTATTTGATTTAGCAGCTGAAGAATTATCCATTTTGTTTCTGAAACAGGTGACTTTTGCACACACTTTGAACCATATGTCTATAGAGCTGTAACTATAGATTATGTTCATATCCTCAGCTTATTAATAGAGTCAACTTATTAGACATTTCCTGGAAAGTATCCTTAGAGTAGAAGCTATGATCATCATGAAACTCTCAAATCTTCATAAATCATTTAATAAAGGTCCCTACCCTTGTAATTGCAAAACAAAAATAAAATCTTTTTGGTAATTAGATATATTTGGGGTATTTTTCCTCCATTTTCTCTTTCAGTACTTTATTGCACTTTTGTAATTTCTGTTCTTTTGATTCTCTCTCTTTTTCTGCCTTCATGATTGGATAAAACTCCTTGTTATTGTTATCTTAACCAGTCATTCACATTTGGAGATTTGTTTTCATGATTTCGCTGTGTGAAGATTTTCTGTATCATATTTTGCATGCACATTTTGGAAGAATGTGCTATAGGGTTTAATATATAATAATATTTAAGAACATAGGATCTAAGAAATACAGTCCTGGGTTTAAAACTGATTTTGCCACTTACAATGTGAACTTGAGAAAGCATGACAAATTTAAATTTTAGTTAAAGGAGAATGTAAGAGGTATTATTACAATCAAATAATAATCTTTGTAAAAATCTTAGTACCATTAAATATCAATACATGTTAAATATCATAAATATTTTTTTATCATTAGAATACCTGAAATTATAATGGAACAAAACATTGATTTAATTTTTTGAGATTTAAAGATAATGATTCATAATTTCTTTGTCTCTGATATGAAAAAGAGTTCTCTGATTGATGACTGAAATGATAGGAGTTCTGAGAGGTTGGAATGGGCCCAATCTCTTGGGCCCTTCCTGATTTC
Organism: Cabassous unicinctus; assembly: GCA_029593785.1. NCBI lineage: Eukaryota > Metazoa > Chordata > Mammalia > Cingulata > Chlamyphoridae > Cabassous > Cabassous unicinctus. The sequence goes on along the minus strand of JAQZBX010077237.1, from coordinate 11,416 downwards.
TTTCTTCTGGTTTTCTGATCTCTATAAGGCTTACACTTCCAAGGCATTGGCGATTACATCATCCAAATGTTGCTTTGATTTGCTCCTCACAAATCCTGTTTGAAGGTCAAAGAATCACTTTACTATAAATCCGAGGTTAACAAAATAGACATCCAGAATATGAATAAAGTTAAAATAAAGGGCTGTATTAATTCAGAAGAGATATTATAGCAGAGTGTTTAAGAGAAGACTCTGGTGTTAGGTTTTGGGTTTGAATATGACCTGGGCAAGTTATTTAACCTTTCTATACTTAATTTTCATTTGTAAAATGGTAAGAATAGTTGGGTTAATATATATTACATAATAGTTGTGTTAATATATGTTACATGCTTTAATAGTCCTCAGCACAAAGTAAACATTATATAAGTGGTTTTAAAATGGAATACATATTGAACTGTTTTAATCCAGGTTACAGTTTGGGTAGATTAGGGCTGATGTCTCTTCTAGAAATAGCAAAAGCCTCATCCTATCTGGGTCAGGGCTTCTGTGGATCTTGCCCTGGCCTCATTTCTTTGTCATATAACTTTCTCTGTGAATGTCATGAAAGGACATTACTGACCTTTAGGGACATTATTCGGTCTCTGGAAGTCCTGTAGACAACAATGTTTCAGATGACGTTGAAAAACTTTTGGCTTTAGAGTCAACAGAGCAGTAATTGAATTCTTTCTTATCAGTTTATGTAACACTGCACACATCTCACAATCTCCAAAATCATATTTTAATCCTAATTCATAAGTGATATAATAGCATATACATCCTAGGGCTGTATTAAGTAATGGATGAAATAAAGTGTGCAAAGAATCTAGAAGAGAGTCTGGTACTCAATAGGTGTTTAATAAATGTCTCTCTTTGTTATCTCCCTCACTTCATCAGTCTCATTTCTGTCTGACTTTCAAAATATTCTATGATTTATATTTATCATTCAATTGAATGTATATATAAAGTCTCAATTTTTTAAACTGATATGACAAATAACACACACTAGTTGGATTAAACATTTAGAAAATTGTCTCAGTTTTGGATACTGGAAGTCCAACATCAATGTGTCAGGAGGACATGCTTTCTCTCAGAGTCTGTTGCCTTCTCCTGCTGGGTTTCAGCCAATTCTTGGGGTTCCTTGGCTTATAAATGCATCACACTAATTTCTGTTTTCATATGGGGATCCTTCCCACCTCTTGCTTTTCCTAAATTATGGCTTCTACTTGAGTGTCCAAATTCCTTCTTTTATAAGAACCTCAATACTTTGGATTAAAATCTGCCCTCATTTATTTTATCCACATCTTAACTAATAATGTCATTTTCAAAGGTCCTATTTATAATTGGGTACAAACCCACAGCCCTTGTCTTAGCATTTGAGCATGTCTTTTGTGGATGACATGATTCAATCCTCAACATTATCTTAGGAGGCCATGAGGAACATTCGAATATTGAGAGTAAACTCAATAAAAGTAATGCAGGATGGATGACATTAACCCTCTGAAGAAGTCACCTTACAGGTTTAAATGTCTCTTAAGTCAAAATCCAATAAGAAAACCACAAAATTTAATGACATTTTTGAGACAAATAAAGCAATAGAATAATAATTGGAGAGCAAACTATCATTTATTGAATACAATGCAACAGATACTATGCAGGCCTTATCTTGTTTAAACTTTATAATAGTCTTATGAAATAGGGACTGCTATTTCTGATTCCAATATAATTAACTGAAGCTTGGAAAATTTAACTGTTTCCCAAGATCACAAGCTAGTGAATGCCAGAGGTAAAATTTGAGCCCATGTTGTTTGGCTCCAGACCCTACCTTTTTATAACATTTTCTAGAGAAGATATCTAGGCAATAAATAAGTAAACATGTAAATAATCATGATAAATTCTGACAGTGAATAGTGCTAAAAATGAATGAAACAAGTGATGTGATAGATAGTGACTCAGAGGCAGGGGCCACTTTAGATTGGGTGTTCAAAGAAGACCCAAGAGCAAATTTGCAGTGTTTATCTAATCATGTCCAGGCATGAGCGCAAACACACTGAAAGAACAGGAGTAAAACCACTAGAGGTATTTGTAGTCATGAGAAGGTGAATTTTATTTGACCTGGATGAGCATCATTCTCCATAGTCTTCTATTCTGACTCAAAGTTCACCAACAATCTTAACTGTATTATTATAAATTCCGTTCTACATTAAAATCAAGATGAAGATAAATAACACATTTCCTCCAGCAACATTCTTTTTCCAGAAAACTTTGTGTATCCTTTGTGGTAGTCTCTTTCTTTGGTAACTCTTCAATGCAGTTCACAACAGAGATCTCCACTTTCCCTCTTCATGGACTACTTTTCTTTCAATCATGACAATTTTTTTCCCCATGTAAATGCCCTGTATTCACTTACAGCAGCTGAGCTAAGATGTTATCTGTTTAACCAAATTTACACCAAATTCTAATTAGCCTTTTCATGGTCTACAAAGTCCAGCACAATTGCTCCCCACCCAAATATACATTTCTATGATCTCATCTGGCCTCACTCTTCCATGTTCACTGTGTTCCATTCACAATGGCCTCATTTTGCCTTTGGGCCTTTTTGCTGCTGCTTCTCCCTTACCGAAATGCTTCTCCTCTAGATCTTCACATTGCTGATGTGTCATTACTCAGTCTACAGTTCAAATAAATTACCCAAGGTCACAAGCAGATGTATGTCTGAGGTGGGATTTGAACCCATGTAGTTTGGCTCTAGAACCCAAATTTTCAAACACTTTCAAGTGGAGAGATATAGGTGAAAAATAAGTAAACATAAGTAATTGAGATAAGTCCTGAGTTTAAAAACTGCTAAAAATATAGTGTTCTTTTTAAAGAGGATTTCCTTAACCACCCATTGTAAAAGTATCTTCTCTTTCCTTGAATTACTCTCTACCACCTTTCCCTGTTACATTTTCTCTACATAATTTTACAATCTGATTCACGTGTTTATTGTGTCCCTTTCCAGCAAATGGATTACAAACTTCATGAAAGTAGAGGCATTGTATTTTTTATTGACTATTCTATCAACAGAACCTACAACAAAAGTTGGCACAGAAAAAAAAATGTTAAAAAATTATTGCCTGAATAAATCATCATCATATTCATTTAGCCTTCTGAAGAGTAACTGCTTTTGTAAAAAGGAACCTTGTTAACTGGAATCTTCTGAAAGTGTTGACATTCCAACCTTGGTGTTAAGTAAAATGGAAAGCTTAGATTATTTTGGAATATAAATCAGGGTTCTGAGTGAGGACTCAGAATAATCTCTAATTAGTTTAATTAGAATGGCTTTATTATATACAATTAAGTACTTTTAAGATTCTTTAGGAGAAGTAGCTGTGGCTCAATTGGTTGGGCTCCTGTTTACCATATGGGAGGCACTGGATTCAATTCCTGTGCGGGAGAGGGCACAGCAAGATGACGCAACAAAGGGAGACAAGCAGACACGGAACAACGCAAAGCAAATGGGCACAGGGAGCACAAACAGCAAGGGTGGGATAAATAAATAAATAAAAATAAATATTTTTTAAAAAAGACTTTAAAATGGCTGCAGTCAGAGTCTAGATTGAGTGATGGAGGGAATACGTGAGGGAATACGTGGGGAGGGATGCCCTTGGGGCATGCCTATATTGAACATGAATATGATCAAGTGGTCATGTGGTATTGTCTCAGTGGTGTATACTCACACAATTACTGAAAGAATATTGAATTCCCATCCTGAGAAGTCCTGCTACATTCGCTAATAGAATGGCAAGATTCCCCCGAGTACATGGGAAGTATATAGGAAGACAGACCATTATGTCAGGCCCTTGATATTTATGAACCTTGTTCTTGTGAAATTGACACTAAGCCTAATAATACATGTTGCCTATGAGTTACTCTGAAAGCCTCCTTGTTGCTCAAATGTGGCCTTTCTGTAAACCAAACTCAGCATATAAACTCACTACATTCCCCTCTGGCATGGGACATGACTCCCGGGGATGAGGTTCCCTGGCATCAAGGGATTATTACCAAGCACCAACTAGCCATGCATTTGGAAAAAGACCTTTACCAAAATGCAGAAATATTAAATACAAATGAGTTTTTATGGTTAAGAGATTTCAAAGTCAGTCAGGAGGTCATTCCAGAAGTTATGCTTATGCAAGTCTCAGGAGGATCTCATTGACTGTCACAATAAACAGTGCCTCCAACAGCAAGGCTCCTGAGCACTCTAGAGACATCTAGATACCATAGGAAGGGCAGGCAATCTCATGAATTTGACACCCTGTCAGTGGACTATACCTGGTATATATGCTCCCCAATGTAACATAATTAAACTCATTTATAATTTCCCTACAAATGGCTCTTCTGCCCCTTTTATTTGAACCTATAATTAGCACTATATTTGTTAAATGTATCTCCCAGAGACTTAAATCTTCAGACTGTTCATATGCCAATTGAGTCCTGAATATCAGCAGAGGTGTAACACCTACTCTCCACTTCATTGGACACTCCCAGGACCACCAACAAAAGAATGAAGACAGAAAAAGTCCATCCCGAAAAACAGAGTATCTACAACTGCAAGCAAGACAGTTCCATCTATCTGCCCCATGGGATCTAAGCCCCCTCTCAGTCAGAAACTGAGTGGGCACCACCACCTCAAAATCTCAAGAATGAGGAATGAACAAACATAAGGAAGGAATGCAACTAAGACTAGAGAAGACTTTAATATCTAACAATGGAAGAACTTGTGTCATTGATATAAAAGCAATGGCCACCAGAGGTTCTGAGGGGAGGGAGACAGAAGAATAGGTGTAACATGGTACATTTTTGGAACATTGGAACAATACTGCATGGCATTGCAATGATGGATGTTGTCAAAACATAAAATTGTGTGGTGCAAAGCGTAAACTATAATGTAAACTCTAGACCATTATTAGTAGTCTCTTCAATATGTGTTCAACAGTTGTAACAAATGTTCTACATTAATGAAAGATGTTGTTAATTGGGAAAAGTGTTTGAAGATCAGGGGGTGGGGTGTATGGGAATCCCCCTTTATTTTTTATGTAATATTTATGTAATTCAAAGCTTCTTTCAGAAAAATAATCTGGGGGTGAAAATAATTGAGCCACAGAGACCCACATTGAAAAGCCCGCCTAATATGACTGTCCTGCTAAGCAAGTTGCTGCTGCTGACACCACAACTGTGCTGCCACTGGCCAAACAGGAAAGCTGCTGCCTCTTTCCCTGATTTCAGAAAGACCCTGGATTCTGCTGAGCCCTCATCAGTACCCAGCCTCATATCACTAATTTCCAACTCAAAGACTTGCACAGATGTACATGGTTGGCACAATCCAAGTCATATGTCTGTACCCTACAGACATTGTACTTTCTTGGTTTTTATGTTTGGAAAATGGATTCACACATTAGGAAACTAACAAAATCGGTGGGATGCCTTCAAAACAATTTTAGTAGCCGTACAACACTTATGTTCAGTACATTTCATGCATGAGAACATATGTAATTTACTCCATAGGTAGTTTTTTTTATTTCTACAAAACTTTTTTTTTGCCCTAAACATAGGGAAAAATGGCAGACATAAAGGACACCAAGGAAGTTGGATAGTAAGAAAAATATCACAATTGATATTACAGAGAGTATTATTCGTATATTCATGTAATTTTTACACAATACCTGCTGTTCAAGGCATGTTGCTTAATGCTGAATTAGAAAGACACATAAATAGAATAGTCTTTAACCTTTTGGGACTAGAATAGTATAGCATATGATTTGTTAGCAATTCTCAAGTAGTTCTTTCACCTTGATTTTGAGATATTTGGTCAGATGCAAGCTTCCTCAATTACAAATTGTTTTTCTAATTTTTTTTACTGTCCTTTAAAAGGATTTCAAATACAATCCAAATCCCTTACCAAAGTCTGTACTGTCCTCAGCATTTGCTTGCTATTCATCTCTTAAATTTCAGTTTGTTCTGTTCTGACCCTTTCCTATTTACCTCCAATACACTGAACTTTCAGTGTCTTAAACTTGCTGAACTCTTTTCAATTTAGTTCTTCCACATGTATCCATTCTTCCCATGGTAGTGATATCTTATCCTTTGAATCTTCACTTAATATAATCTTTATAAGCAGCTTTCTTTGCCTGCCTTATCGAAATGGAGATTTCTTCCTCTTATTTTCTGTCATAGTACTCTGTTTTCTTCATAGAACTTATCACAAACTGTAACTACTTTTAAAAGTCATTCACTTATTTATTAACTATTACAAGAATGTAAGGTCTATGCAGGCAGGATCTTTTAAAAAAAAATTCAGTTTTAATAAATATTGTATCCCTAGCTCATAGCATAACATCTGGCACATTATAGCTTTTCAATTATTTTAAGAATGTATATTTGGAGAAATATTACTTATTACATCTAAATGGAGATTAAATTCTAACTTATCTGTGGCAATTTGAGATTATTTTATGAATTCCAAAGAGAAAAAGGTTATGTTTTTAAACTAATCTCTTCCTGTGTGTGTGATCCCTTTGATTGTATTAAAATCTGTTGCAGGTCCTTTGATTAGATTATTTGATAAGATTGATTTAGGGCTTTTGATTGGACTATGCCAGTGAAGCATGGCTCAGGTTCAGTCTCTGCACCCTTGTTGGGTCTGGTATAAACTCAGACACACAAAGAGAGAGGCAAACAGACACAGAGGAAAAGGAAGCTGCCATTTTTGATCCTGCCCTTGCGAGAGAGGAAGAGGATAGCTGAAGCACACTTGCCCACTGGCAAGGCACCAAACCCCAGAGCTATCTGCCCTGACATAGGACCTGGATATCTCCAGAGCCCTCAGAAGCTCCACTATTTGGGGTGATATCCACTTTGGAATTCTATGAGATCCTGCTGAGATGTGCATAAGCGTTACCTCCAGGATAACCTCCTGACTCACTTTGAAGTCTCTTAGCCATATAAACTCATTGGTCTTTACATTTCCCCCCTTTTATTTGAGGTATTTTTCCATTTGCATTGCTAATTGGTATTTGGTAATAATTCCTCAGTGCCAGGGAGGCTCATCCTTGGGAGTCATGTCCCACACTGTGGGTTAGGGAATGCATTTATATGCTGAGTTTGGCTTAAAGAGAGCACATTTGAGTAGCAAGGAGGCTCTCTGGAGGCAACTCTTAGGCACACCACAACACTAGGCTAAGTTTCAATTTCAGGAGCAAGGTCTCTTAAGCATATCTTCAATATCAAGGCCTCATCAAGGGATCATCCTCCTTCACCAGTCATTGCCCCTGCGCTTGGTGAACTATTGCTGCTCCATTAGAGAATGTGGTAGAGCTCTCCAGGATGGGAATTCAATATTCTCTCAGTTATTGTGTGAGTCTCCACCCACTGTGACAATACCCCTTGAACATTTGAACATATTTATATACCTTATATGTATGCCCAGCTAAACTTCCTCCCATGTATCCCCCATCCCTGACACCCCACACCAATAATCCTACCCTGCCCCAGGTGTATCCCTTCTGTGATCCAAATCTTCAAAAATGAAGCCAATAAAATAGCTTAATGCAATTAATAGGAAAATGAAATAATAATGATAGTTTTAAATTTAAGAAATAAAATACATAAAAATTTAAAAAAACTAAAAATAAAATAAAATTAAAAGATTGGGATATTACAAAATAATGAAAAATATTTTTAAAAAATTTTGACATTTTGCCTTTCATCACTGTAAAATCTGGTGTCCTGTATGTACAGACTAGCACTTATTTAAGGCCCCACCATTTGATTTAGAAAAATATAATTATATTGTTTTTTAATATATTTTATCATGAGATTTTTCTACATATGTATTTCCTAAATTTTGAGTGCTATACACTGAATTAAATGAAACAAATTCTATGTGTTTACTAATAATGTGGTTTATAAAAAAAAAACAGTAGTAACTGCAACTTTTTGGGTTTTGTGGATATTAATTAAGTCTATTTAGTGAGGAATGAAACATTTGTAAGCCAGTGTAAAAGGCAACTTGTTAAATGAAGTCTTCCTCAACAAAGGTTCAATTTCATTGACAAATAAGAGGAAGAAAAACTAGGAAGTTACTTTTTAATCAGAATTAAATGATATGATCATGAATAGATAAAAGAAATTCTCAAATGAAATCATTAGCTATCTATGATCTGAAGAGGTGTGTTTCCAACTAGAAAAATAGGAGTATAAAATGGCAAATAGGTGACTGTCAACCACCTAAATTTCTGACCCGTGATGATGTGGCCCCTGGAGTAATCCTTGAGCCTAAATGAGTTAGTGGATATGATGACTTGGTATCGAACTTTTTTGAAAGCTTGACACAACAAAGGTGTTCTATAGAAATTTGTCAGTTGAATGAGCAAATTAAAAATTAAACTTACAATACACTTTTCCCTAACATTTATCATTATTTTACAAGTAACTGCTTCTGAATTCTGAAATTAAGACATGTAAAAGAATAGATTAAACTAAAAAGATGGAAAAACATTTTGTATATTTGAGTAATAGCATAAAGTTGGATTAGAATTAATTCAGAAAGTTGTAAAAACTAAGTTTCTAGAAGTATCCTGAAACCAAATCCACTAGAATCTTGTAGGTCAAGGTAGGAAGATTTTAGTCTATTTAGTTTATGAGAGAAATACACTGTAGGGTTTTTGAGCAGGGGAAGGGAATCATTGTAATCATATTTCAAAGGATCATTTGGCTACTGCAGGAGAATGGTTTGTTAAAAGGGAAGAATGAAAGCAGAGTGACCAGGCAGGAGGCTATTGCAATGGATCAAAGGAGGTATCAGGGAGCCAGTGAATATGATATGAATTGTGATATATTTTGAAGATAGAGTCAGCAGGATTTGTTAAAGGTATCAGTAAGTGTTAGTGGAATACAAGGATGAGATACTTAGTTTGAACAATAACAGGACAATGGATTCATTTAATGAGAAAAGAATATCATGGAAGAGATAGATTTAGTGCATAAAATTAAAAATTCAGTTTTAAAACTTGTTTAATAAGCAATGAATAATATCCATTAAGTTATTGCATGTATAATCTTGAAGATTAGCGATATACAGACTCTAGTCACAAAATTGGGATGTTTTAGCATTTTAGTCAGGCCAACCAGGTAAATCCAAGCAAAGAAAATAATAAGATTTCAGTGAGCTCAGATGAAAACTAGGTCAGTGACTTTGGGTCTGTAACCTTTAATTCATTATTAGCTGTACCCACTTGAACATGTAGATTACCTTAAATGGGTCTTCAACTTTACATTATAGTGACTTTATACATAGTACACCTTTTCAGAGAATCCCTTTCTCATCTTCTCTTGTTCTAGCCAATTATCAATTCTTTAAAACAAACCAAAAACAAGCTTCCTCTAGGAACTCTTCCCTGATCTAAGATATATTTAGATATTCTTACAATATGCACCCATATCATGGCAAGAAGATATTTTTAACAGTACATTGCATTGTTCTGTATTTGTCTGATCCAATTATTATATATAAAATCACTGAAAGCAGAGAATTGTCTTAATCAACTTTCTAATTACAGTGTCCATGTTTGTTTGGACAGAAATAGATGCTTAAACATTTTTTGATTGAATGAATAAGAAAGAACGATTATTCTTATAATACATTTAAAATACATTCACTGTTTTATAGATAAACTCCTTCTAAAATCTGAAATCAATTCCTACAAAAGAATAGGGAACCAAGGAATAATGTGACTTATTTTGTCCTACTGGGCCTCATGCAGAATCCAAAGGAACAGAAAGCACTTTCTATTTTCTTCTCAATCTTTTACATTTTGGCCATGGTGGGTGTATTAGCCAGGGTTCTCTCGGGAAACAGAATCAACAGGAGATATCTGTCAAAATGGTTGAAGATTTTGTAAGAGCCTTTCATGCGACCATGGGGATGCACAAATCCAGTTTCCACAGGCAGGCTATAAGCCAGGGGCTCCGAGGAAAGTCCGACGAAAGGTCCTTGATGAGTTTCTGGGAGAAGTTGGCTGTCCAAAGATGAGCTGGGAAATTCTCTCTGAATGTTGAAATCATTTTCCCTTTTAAGGCATTCAATTGATTGGGTAAAAGCGTCACCCATTGCTGCAATCTCCCTGATTGATGGAGATGTAATCAACTATCCATGCAGTAAACTCACTGGTGATCGAACTCCATAAATGCTCTTGTATTATAATTAGCCCAGTGCTTGCTGGACCTAACACCTGGACACAATTACCTGGCAGAGTTGACACATTAGCCTAACCATTACAGTGGGCAACTTACTCATTGTTGTGACTGTAACTGTCAGTAAGTCCCTGGGCTCACCTATGTACTTCTTTCTTGCTGTTTATCATTTACGAATGTCATTTATTCCTCAGTCATTTTCCCAAAATTGATTTCAGACTTGTTCTTTGGACAAGCTTGTATGATCCAGCTCTTTTTGAAGGATTTCTTTGGTGGATCAGGGATCTTTCTTCTGTTGGCCATGGCATATGACTGCTATGTGGCCATCTGTAAGCCCTTGCATTGTTTGATTATCATGAGGCAATGGGTGTGTGTAGTGCTGTTAATAGTGTCCTGGATTGAGGTTTTCTGCACTTAGTCATTCAACTGTTCTCTCCTCATGGGCTCCTATTCTGTGGTCCCAATGTCATTGAATATTTTCTCTGTGACATGCTCCCCTTATTGAAATGTGTCTTTACTGACACTTATGTTGTTGGACTCTTAGTGGTGGCTAATGGAGGGCTGATCTGCAGTATTGTATTTCTGCTCTTACTCATCTCTTGTGGTATCATTTTGCACTACTTAAAGAACCTTAATCAGGAAGAGAGGAGAAAAGCCCTCTCCACCTGTGTTTCCCATATCACTGTGGTTGTCTTCTTCTTTGTTCCATGTATTTTCATGTAGCAAGACCTGCTAGAAACTTCTCTATGGACAAATCATTGAGCATGTGTTAATATAATCATAACTCCCACTAAACCTTTTTATATATACTCTGAGAAATTCAGAGATGAAAAATGCTATAAAGAAGCTCTGGAGAAGAAAAGTCATATCGGGCAATAAATGAATGCATTGTCTTCCATGAGGAGAATCATTTGGCTTTAGTAAACATCCTCTTGGGACCCAGAAGTTTCCTTAAATCTGATGCAACTTTTCATTTCCTTCAAAGCAATTAACAAAATTAGAGATATGACTGGGCTCTTGACTGAAGTTTGGATATTAGAACATAAGCGCAATAATGTCTTGTTTCTCACTCCACCTAGAAAGGCATTATGAATATATTGCAGGCAGTCAAAAATAATATGTAATGAATTATTGATTTTAATTTTTATAGTTGCAATGATTTTAACTA
>JAQZBX010077236.1:0-14302 GCA_029593785.1 Cabassous unicinctus | reverse complement strand
ATGGTTCCCATGGCTGCCATAACTGCCACGCACCATATATACACATGAAGGTAGAAAAGCGATCACCATAAAAAAGAACAGCGGAGATGCTACATATGCACAGGAGGGCCGAGTTACAGCCACTGGGGGACACATAACTTTGAATATTCTGATATATGCTCGCACAGAGCCTAAAGCATTATCCACAGAGGAAGTTCTATTTTTTTTCACCTTCTTTTCAGATCTAATAACTACATAGATGAGTTAGTTTTTTATTAAAAAGAGCACAATTAATATTTCTCTCATCAGGAATTCCTGAATATATCACAAATTTTAGAAACCATTTTTTGTTGTTCTCAATAAGCATGATAAGCACTTAGGTTTGGTTTGTTTTTAACTTCAGTTTTTAAATTAACACACAGTAAAATTGCCTTTTTGCATGTGTATACAGTGCTATGAGTTTTAACACCTGCATATATTTGTGTAACCAGCCCCACAATCAAGAAACTGACTAGTTTATCACCCAAAAATTCCTTCATGCTATCCCACTGTAGTCAAATTTCCCCCCAACTCCCAGCCCCCAGCAACCACCGATCTGTCATATAGTTTTATCTTCCCAAAAATATCATATAAATGGAGTCATACATTATGTTGTCTTTTGAGACTGGCATCTTTCACTCAGCACAATGACCTTGAGATTCATCCAAGTTGTTGCATATATCAATAGTTTGTTCCTTTTTATTGCTGAATAGTATTTCATTGTGTGGATGTACCACATTTTGTTCATCCATTAACCATCCAGTTTAATTTCAAACAAATTACTTTCAAGTACATATTCAGGAAATGAGAAATAATTTAGCATATTACTGATGCTAATAAATTTTAATGTGATAAAACTTTCTAATCACATTTAAACATTCAGAAATACATCATTAACCTCTTGGCATGAAAATCAGTATGAAGTTAGTTATTGCTCACACAAGTTTCACAACTGCATTAAGTGTTTTTAAAAATGACAGCAAGTTTGCAGAGCATTAATATTTCCATTCTGCCTTGCTTGACTGAAATTTACGGGAAGGTAATGCATACTTGGCAAATTCTTTAGTTAAGGAACTGTCACCTGCAAGAATGCAAATTTATTAAAATTTAGCAGGATATAGTGACATATAAGAATGGATGGGCCAATTATTTCTTCACCATGGATTTTGAGAGCAAGACACTGATGTGAATAAGCAACATTTTCATTTTGTGCACACTTAATGTGATCTTGTACAAATACCACCTTCCATATAAGTGTAAGAAGGATCTTACCATAAAGTATGCACAGGAAGTCAAATTATAAACTAAGTGAGCAATCACTGGCTGTATAAATAAATATCAGTGGAAGAAGACATAAACCCACCTCCAGGAAAATTAAATAAGAACAAAAAGGTAGTTGAGAAAATCAATGATATTACCTTTGAAAAATACTCTATTAAAGTATATGAATGTAGCAAAGGATATGTATATAATATGCATTTATTTAATTACTTAAACCACACCTAGGCTAATAAGAATAGAATATTTAGGACTAAAGGAGTCATATGCACAAATACCTACAGAGCAAAGGGATCAGATGGTTAAGCTGACCAGTATTCAGCAGCCGGACAGAACGACAGAATGAAAAAATGACCCCCATGGCAATTAGAGGTCAAAAGTAGAATGTTTGTTCAGAAAAATGTGGGTCAACCAAATGGCTGAGTTCACTAGTATTCAATTTTTAAACTTTTCTGGAGGTTATAGTTTGGGCAAATGAAGATACACATATTTAGTTTTCCCCACTTCCAAGACTGTTCTCAACATGATTACACTGGAATATTGACTATCTAATATACCAAACATAAAGCAAGTGTGTGTGTACATATACCCTACTTAATCATGTGATGGCAAAGAATAGAGGCAAGTAAACTGCAATCTGTGGAGCAAATCCAACCTGAGTTCAAATTCCAGTGATACATTAAAACAAGAAAACTCCAGGTTTCAACAAACAATTCCAAACCTACAAAGAAACGGGAAACAATGACCCAGACAGAGGAGAAGATTAAAACATCAGAACCTATCCATGAGAAGGATCAGACACGAGACATTCCAGGCAAAGACTTAAAAAAAAAGATCCTAAATATGCTCAAAGAGCTAAAGGAAAACATAGACAGTGAATTAAAGGAAACCAGGAAAATGACAGACGAACACAAAGAGAATATCAGAGAGATGGAAATTATGAAAAAGAACCAAACAGATCTAAAGACCACAGTAGCAGAAATTAAACATTCCCAGAAGCATTCCACAGCAGATTGGAGCTGGCAGAAGAGAGAATTGAGCTTGAAATCATCCAATTTGAGAAGCAAAAAGAGGAAAGAATGAAGAAAAATGAACAAGCCTGAGGAACCTGTGGGACACCATAAAGCATACCAATATATGCATTGTGGGAGTCCCAGAAGGAGAAAGAGAGAAAGGGACAGAGAACATTTTCAAAGAAACAATGCTGAAAACTTCCCAAATTTAACAAAAGACACATCCAAGACACACAATGAACTCCAAAAAGGATAAACCCAAATAGACCCAAATCAGACAATATTAAAATCAAACTGTCAAATGCCAAAGAGAAAGAGAAAATTCTGAAAACCACAAGGAGAAATGATGTGTCACCTACAAGGAAACCTCAATAAGACTAAGTGCGTATTTCTCATCAGAAACGGTAGAGGCAGGAAGCAGTGAGAAGGCATATTTACTGAAAGCAAAAAAAAAATTGCCAACCTAGAATTCTCTATCTGGCAAAACTACCTTTCAAGAATGAAGGAGGGATAAGACGTTCCCAGACAAACAAAAGCTGAGGGACTCTGTCACCATTAGACCAGCCCTATAAGAATTGCTAAGGGGAGCTCTACAGATTGAATGGAAAGAAAATTGTTTCTGCTATATTTTTTTTTTACTGAAGAAATAAAGATCTCCAGTAAAGATTGTTACATGGGTAAATATAAATACCAGTACTATTTTATTTTTGATTTGTAATTTTTTATTTCCTAAAGAATATAAAAGCCAAATATATAACCTGAAATGACAAATATGTAATTTGTGAGAAGTTCATAAAGGTGGGAGGACAGAGGGGTATAAAAACATAATATGCTTATGAAGTTAAGTTGGTATCAAAGCAAATGAGACTGTTATAGATTTAGGATGTTAAAATTAAGCCCTATAGTAAGCACAAGGATAATATTAGATAATTTACAAACTCATAGAGACAGAAGTAGAATAGAGGTTACCAGAATAGAGGGGAGAAGAAAAAAGAGGCCAAGTCCATGAAGGACCTTGGAACACAACTAGCCCTCCTGCCTTGCTGATGATGTTGAGTTATGATTTTTGAGATAAAACAAAAATAGTCAAGAACACGCCATTGAAGTATAGAGAAATTGATGCATTTGATTTTGCAAGCTGCTGCTTGTTTCTTCCACTCTGTGGTCTGTCATTTTGCATCTCTGTGGTCATTCAACTGAAACTCTGTGGCCACTAAGTAGAGTTTCTGGAAATTCCTCAATGGGGTACTTCCCTAAAGCACTCAACTCAGTCACATGTGCCAGCACCAAAGCTAGTTGTTTACAATTCCAACTGCCAATTGAAATGTCAGAGAAGGATGTACTTCACTGTAGAATTACAGGGATGATAAAGGGGGTCCAACCCTTCCATTCATGATTGCTAGTTATTGACCATGACAATAAGCCCATTCAATCACTGTGATAATCTGTGTTTAAAAGACACATTGAGCACAGAAAAATAAATGCCTTCGCTTTATGATCAATTTTTATTTTTTGGATCTCCAACTCTGCTCTCTCCTAAGTTGCAAGATCCAAATTGCTGTTGCATATGCAGTTTTTGTTTTTTTAAGATTTATTTTTATTTTATTTATCCCCCTCTTGCTGCTTGTGCTCGCTGTGTCCATTTGCTTTGCGTTTTTCTGTGTTTGCTTGTGTCCCTTTGTTGCGTCATTTGGCTGCACCAGCTCACCACGCCGCATGGGCTGTCAGCTCACTGTGCCACGTGGGCCAGCTTGCCTTCACCAGGAGGCCCCGGGATTCGAACCTGGGGCCTCCCATATGGTAAACGGGAGCCTAACCAATTGAGCCACAGCCGCTTTCCTGCATATGCAGTTTTGTGCAGTCTTTGGATCCAGATGGTCCTGGGTTTAGAGCCTGACTCTGCCACTTACTACTTAGGTGACATTAAGCAAGTTATTAAGTCTCCCCAAGCCTCTATTTCATTCTGAAGGAAGAAATGATAAAAAATAGCTGTATCAATACTAAACAAATACAGTCAGAGCAATGACAGCAAGCATTTGTTGAGTACTTATGTCTGCCAGGTACTAGGCTGAGAGCTTTCTATTTTTCTTGGCTCAAAGATATAGACTTAAACACTATGCTTTATTCGCCTATCTGAGTCTTAGACATCCTTAAAAGTCAACTTATTCAAGGCTTTCGTGACCATCCCACTTAGAGCGTCCTCTTTCCCCTCCCGTCCCCTCCCTCAGTTATCTTGCACTGACTGAAGGCCGCCTGGTGGTGGTGCTATTTTTTTAAGATTTATTTTATTTATTTCTAGCTGCCCCCCACCCCGTCCGTTGTTTGCACTTGCTCTCTGTGTCTGCTTGTCTTCTTTTTAGGAGGCACCAGGAACTGAACCCAGGACCTCCCATGTGGGAGGGAGGCACCCGATCACTTGAGCCACATCTGCTTCCTGCTTGTTGTGTCTTTCATTGTGTTTCCTCATTGTGTCTCCTCATTGCGTCATCTTGTTGTGTCATCTTGTTGCGTCAGCATGCCGCACCAGCCCATCGCTCCAGCCCGTCACGTCAGCTCACTATCTTGCTCGTCTTCTTTAGGAGGCACCAGGAACCGAACCCAGGACCTTGCTTGGTAGGCGGGCATCCAACTGCTTGAGCCACATCTGCTTACCGTGTTGCTCATTTTTTCCAGCATATGAGTCTAATCTCAATTCTGTCATCAACACTGAGAACAAGAACCAAAGAGCAGACTTTCTGTATTTTCTAAATCCTTAATGATTTTACAGGTATGTAAAAGTACCTTGCAAAAGATTCCTGGCATGGCAATGCTAACTGGGGATGGGAATGAGAAGAAAAAGCAAGGTAAGAAGGAAAGAAGAAACCATGACCTATTCTCCTTCTGAATCTTCTTGACTTCGTAGCTTCTTCCTATTTAAAACGTCATTTGGGGCCTCCTCTAGGTTCCCCATCCCCACCCAGGGCAGCCACCTGGACCCATCTTGGCCAACACCATTGACTTCTTATGCCCTAGAACAGTACCTGTGACTTGAAAGTCAACTACAGAAACAACATGACTCAATGTATTTCATATAAGCAGGATTTTAAGAAAGGCTGAGAGAAGACGAAAAACAAGACATTGTTTCTACTCTTCAGGGGCCTCCAATCTAATGAGAGGGCAGACTTCGAAACAACTAACAAAATACAAAGTTCTGTTGGTATTTGACAGCAGCGTAAGGTGCTCCCCTCCCCCTGTCCAGCCCCAAGACTTCGGTGAATAAGAACAATGAGATCACCTCAGAGAATTACACTGTAAGACCACCCTTCATGAATCAGGGCAAAGACATGAAGAGTCACCTGAAAACAAAACAAAACAGAAAAAGCAATTTGGTTGCCAGGACACCATGATAGGATATCAGCCTATTTGAAAGTGATAAATATATCTAATGAAATAATGTGTCAATCAGAAAAAGGGAGAGGCCAAGAAAGGAAGCCTAGGTAAAAGTTTGCCCTTTGCCCATTTGAAGCACACAGGAGGAGAAGAGAGAGCCTATTCCACAGGACTTGAACAATCCTGGCTTCAATGACCAGGCAGTTTCACATGGCTAGATGGAGGTAGATGCTGTGAGAAAAAAGAAAAGAAAAGAAAAGTGGGAGTATGTCAAGTGCTGACTTGCAGTGCAATCCTTATTGCGAGATGAATGGCATACCAAAGGACCAGCCAGCATGCAATCCATTTAGTTCTACTTCAGTGATTCATATTTGTCAAACAATCTCCTGATTCTAATGTGACTTCTCAGGTAGACTGGCTTCAGGAAGGAAATGTACCTAACAAACATTCCTCAAGTTTTTCTAGTCCCTGAGATAATCATTTCTCCCAACAAGTTAATGAAGTAGGTGTTGATTATGATTTGACCTCTAAGGTAATTTAACAAGAAAGAGAGAATGAGCTGTTTATGGCAAAATGAATGTGAGAGTCTACTTGGTGTTTAATTCTCATTGCAAATTAGTTGTGATTGTCATTTGCAGCATAGTATCATGATCATTTGGTTATCATGAGTTAGTCCTCGGAGACGGATGACCACTGGGCATCTTGGAACATGGCACCTTCTCAAGGTCTTACCCAGTGACACCCTTGGCTGTATCAATTTGCCTTCCCTTCTCTACCTCTCCTTCCTCTCCTAATCTCTTTCTCTCTCTAAAGATTTCTGCACAAAGCAGAATAAATTTAGTTCTCAGTGATAGTAAAAGTGACATGTTGTGAAAAGGACGGCAGGGCGATTACACAGTTACAATGTCAGGCAAAGCACCACAACTGAAAGAAGAATCTGGGCCTTGACGGATGGGAAGGATGAACTGAAGAATGAAGTGGATAAGGAAACAGATATGAAACGGGTAAATGAGGATTTGATAGAACGTGACAAGCAAGGAAAGTAAAACAGTCTAAGACTGAATCACAGGGTTCTTTTCCTTGAGTGTCTCTGAATAATTGTGATGTTGCCAAGAAATGATGTTCTGTGGTTGTGGAACATCCAAGGCAATATGAACCTAGGCTCAAGGGATAGTCTGCCTGAATCACCTTCTACCAGTACATCCTTTATTCTTAATCTCTTTGCCCCACTTTGGTTTTACAGCTGGTTTGCACACCTGCATTCAGTATCGCAGGCAGTATCTGTCCTCTACCTTCTCACCTCCTGTCTTCCTTTTCCTTCATCCTTGTTTTCCTCCTTTGCTTCAGTTCCATTTTCCCATAACTGTAAACCAACATTTCACCTCCTTTGCTGACCCTGGTGGGACTGGAAAGTGACTGTAGAATACTCAGCTACCACAATATTTGGGGCCTTCTCCCACTGCAGCAGTCTTTTTCCGGCACCAAGTCAGCAATGAGCAAAAAAAATCAGGTAAGACAAACCCCCAGTGGGTTTGCCCTAAACAGCAGATGCCCCTTCCCTTATCCTGTCTGTAAATCCACAAACAAAATAGGTTGCACCAAGGATACATGGCCAGCATTCGATTATCTTATTGTACCCCACCATGCTTGTTGCACATCAACCCCTTCATTTCCCTTCATTTCCTCCCCAGTCCATGAGAGGTATGCAAAGCGGTTTGCTATTCATTAGGAAGAAATAGATGAGCTAGATCTGAGCTACAGATTAAAAAACTCCAAAATTAGAGAGTATAAACTTCAGTCCACACTTAGTGGCAATGCTCCAAAATGTGTTCATCAATTGCAATGAATGTCCCTCACTACTGAAGGATGTTGTTAATGTGGGAAAATGTGAGAGATGTGGGGAGCAGGGCATATGGGAATCCCCTATATTTTTTATGTGACATTTGTATAATCTAAGTATCTTTTTTAAAAAAATAAATAAAAATAAAATTTAAAAAATAAAACTCCAAAATTTACAGCTAACCTGAGCCCAGCAAGACTTTGTCTTCATTCAAAAAAGGCAGACAAAATAAATTCAGATTTAAAATTAGTTTCAGACTCAAGATGAAAGGACTGAAAAAGCTACACTCTGTTAAATGTCTTGATATTTTCAGTTAACATCCTGAAAAAGGAGATTTTCTTTATAGCATAATGTTTATTTTTTCACAAAAATAATACAGTCTTTAATGAAATCGTAAACTCACCTTAAAAAATATGAACAAAACCTCAACTGACCTGACTACTCAGATTGTTAGCATTGGTTTAGACACTGGCTGATCACATGCTGTGTGACATGTCCACCCCAGCCAAGCCCACCACCAAGAGAACACAGCCTATGGGAGATGTTAAGCAAGGGAGCAGTGACAAACTCTGGATCCTAGTGGGAGAGACCCACCCAATAACGGTGGGAGCAAGGGTGGGACAGGTGGAAGGGGCTTAGGCAGAACCATAAACCTGACCACAAGTGTCCCCAGAGTTTGATTAACCACAGCCCAGGCCCTCCATCCTCTGGAACCAGGCTGCCAAGTGGGCCGGTGGCACGCACGTGGCCAGAACCTCAAGCATGGAAGAAAGACTCGGTGACAGTCTCTAGCTTGTCATTTCTATGGCAGGGAAATAGAAGCAAATGATTGTTTTTCAAGAAATTAGGTCTAAAAAAGTAGCTGAGTTATGAAGAAAATCAAATTACCCAAAGCACCCTCTTTGTGAAAGACCATGCTTATTCCAGGCTTTTCTAAATTTAGGTCAGCGAAGAGAAAAACACAACCATCACTGACATTCCAACCGCCTTCACCCTTCCAGACGTACATCCCACCAAAGAGAGCTCCAGGAGCCTCTGTTCCAGCAGAGCAAACTGTTCCCCACACCCAAATGCAACACATCCACGTTTTCTCACCTGTCCAAATCATGCTTATCCTCTGTGCCGGCCTGAACATTGCCTCACACGCGACATTCCCCACACACTGATCTCATCCCCTGAGTTGCTACCAGACGTGGCTTAGAGGCTTTGCACAGGCAGCCCTGGTATCCTCGTGCCTCATGCCGTGCTTAGTGCTTTGCAAGGCTGTCTCTAGAGACCACAGCTTGAGGGCAGGTTCACTTTCTTCTCCCCATCTCTAGTTCCCATAGCAATCTCTATGCTGCCTGGCCCAGAAGAGGCATTCAACTATTTGTGTTTGTTCAACCAAGCCTATCAACATTTTAAAGCTGAACAACCATCCCTTAAAATCTAAATTCCTTCTAATTGGAGTTTCTTAGCATATCAAACCCACAAAGCCCACCTATTTTTGGGGGGCTTAGGCAGTATTAAATAAAAAGATAAAGATTAATGTCAGTACATAATTTGACATGTTAATCTCCCTTGTATTGACCTACTTTAGTAACCCACTTTATTTCTCTTTAGTTCAGTGGAAAAATTACATTTCAAACATGTAAACAACTGTAAAATTTAGAATAGTTTAGCCAAGAGGTTGCTACTAAAGAAAAATAGATAAGCAAACTTATTTAATGGCGAGTGATGTGCTGACTTTATAGTACTTCCAAAAGAATGTGGCTAAAACTGCCTCAGATATCCATAATCTCAGCCCCTAATGAAATTCAAATATATAGCATAATCAGCAGGCTTTGGTATTAAAAACAAAACCAAAAATTCCAGTTGAATAGTCAGATTTCTGTGCAATTTATTGCTTGCCTGACCATTGAAACCTGCCTCATTTTGATTAGTGGGGGAATATTTTTAAAAAAGATTACACTGATCATCCAAAATAACGATTTACTAATTCAGTGACTGAGGTTAAACTCATCCCAGAAAGACAGGATTTGTTTCATAATTATTTTTTTCTGTTTTACCATCTAAAACTATAGTAAAGCTTTGTTAACAATCACTGAATGGCTAAGACTGTGTTTAATTTAATGTTTGTTTTAATGAATCCAAAAGAAGTTGCCCACAGGTGAGCATACATGCATGCGTGCACACACATGCACCCAAAGGTATGAAATCGGAAGTCCAAATCCTCTGAGTCAAAGGGGACATATCTTTCTTAGGGATATTGATATGCATGGTTTTTCTATGGGTAAAATTGGGCAATGATATACAGAGAGAAATATAGAAACAGAGAGAAAGACACACACTTAAGCAAAAAGATTGTGGAAAAGTTATGCTCTTAAGTTCTTTGCCAGGAGATGAGAAAAAAAAAGCTCATCCAATATAGCTTTTAATATCTTAAAGTGTCCTAGAAAGGTTATTTGTAATAGTTCAAAAGTATGTAGAGGTCAACCCTAAAACTAATGGGCACCATTGGGTGCAATCAATATTACATTAATTTAAGTTCTTGTAAATGACATTCTCCTCCATTCAAGCTAACCACAAATATAACTCCTAACCAAATTTTCCAAGGGCATTGAATGTGCATTAAAAAATAACCTGGGCGACATTATGCTGAGTGAAACAAACCCGACACAAAAGGACAAATATTATATGACTGCACTTTTATGAACTAAATACACTGTGTAAACTCATAGAGTTAATAATCAGAATATGGGTCATCAGAAAATAGAAGGAGGGTAGAGAAAGGAAAGCTAAAGGTTAATCTGTGCAGAATTGGTAAAATGGTTGTTTGCAAGTCTTTGGAAATGAATAGAATTGGTTAAAGCATATCGTGGTGCTTTTAACTAGCAGTGCTATTGTATGGGCAGGAGAGTGATAGGAAAAGGAAAGTCTAAGGCCATGGATATTACTAGAAGGAAAGCTAAAAAGTGTAACATGGAACTGTATAATACAGTAAAACCTCATGTAAAACACGAATATGGGTGATATTGCATATATAACTGCTTTTATAAAATATAAATACAAATATATTAGAGAGAAGGAAAAAGAATAGCAACTATCTATGCCAGGCGAGGCATAGCGAGATTGAGAGTGATGAGTTTTCTTTTTGTTTGTTATTATTATTGGAATAATGAAAGGGCTCTGGGAGTGATTGGGGTGATGAATGCTCAAATGTGTGATTACACCGAATACCATGATTGTACTCCTTGGATGGATTTATGCTTTATTAATATGTAGCAATAAAATTTATATAAATAAACAAATAACTATTAAAGGAAAAGGAACAAGAAAGTGCCCAGCCCTGGTCTCACCTCTGGCTCTTCTGCATCACCTCCAAGGGGCGTTTTCTGGAGGTTCAACAGGCCGTTGCCGGAGGCCCTCCTGTCCTTGGTGGGAGAGGCGCAGTTCTCTTCTGAGTCCGTGTCCACCCCATGGAGGTGACCAGCTTCTTCCTGGCTCCAATCCAATTCTTCTTCAGACTGTTTCAAGGAGCTACTGCTACTCTTGGGAAAGATGCCTGCGGTGGACAGGCTGCTGGGCACCGAAGTATAGGAGGACTGGGGCCCAGAGTATGGGTGCCCCTCGGCGGCCAAGGCCCCCGCCTCCAGGATGTCGGGCACCGAGAGGCTCAGGCGGCGGTCCAGCTGGTGCCTGTCCCTCAGGTCCAGCAGTTTGCCGCGGTTCTTCTTCACCTTCTTCTTGCTCAAGTTTATTAACAAAGGTCTGGTCCGCTGTTTTAATGAACCCCAGACAGACGGTTTATCCAGATCCATGGCTGCATGAAGACCCAAGAAGTCACGCCTCGGAAAAGCACGTCTCTACTGAAAACAACTTCAAGGACTCCTGTAAAACAGAATATACGGAGAGAGAACATGAGCCTTCTCAGTGCTGCTAGGGCACATGGAAGTGGAAAAAGTGGCTCAAAACTCACATCGTCCAGAGTGGTCAAGGTTGCAATATTTGATGGGTAACCTCTACAGATATTAGGAAAAGCATTTTTAAAGAAAATATTTTTTTTTAATCAGAGTAGTTATGGAAAAGTTAAAAATGAAACAGTAAGATTGGCAGAAAAAAAGATTTCATAAGAAGTCTACTTTCGTATTTCCTCTCCGGGGAAAGCAGAACTGAATACATTTTACTGGAACAGTAACAACAGCTTTTAATTCATATGATCAAGGCAGCACCTTTCTATTTCTTTTAACCAGGGGTTTGCAAACACTTTCTGTGAAGGGCCAGTTAGTAAATATTTTAGACTTTGTGGCCCAGATGGTCTATGGTCACAACTCCTCGGCTCTGCTGTTGTGGCACCAAAGCAGACAAAGACAATGACTAGGCATGACTCTGCCCAATAAAACTTTATTTACAAAACCAGATGGTAGGCTATAGCTTGTGATCTCTGCTTTAAACACATCTTCCTTTCCACATTTTGTATTTTGAAGAATAAACACACACCCATATCAACTAGGATTCCACTTAGCTACTTTACAATTTGCGTTAAAATAAGGGTGAGTAGAGAAGCAAACACTTGTAAGAATGGGAGGGAGAAGCAGCTGCAAAGAGGAGCAGAGCAGCCAGGCACAGCCAGAATCACCACCATGGAGGCGGCAAAGGACAAGCTCCAGGCTCTACAGCCACAAGGCGGTGATGCCGAGGAGAGCGCCGAGCGCTTCCAGCGGGAGGTGGAGGTGAAACCGGCTGAGGCTGAGGCTCTCCTCCCACTGTCAGATCCAGCTGGTTGTACAGGGGCTGGACCACTGCGCTCAGGAGCCCTGCAGATGCTGGAGAAAGCAGAGAAAGCTGCTGCTGAGAGCAAAGAGTATGAAGGTTATTGAAAACCGGGCTTTAAAAGATGAAGAAAAAATGGAGCTCCAGGAAATCCGACTCGAAGAAGCCAAGCACACTGCAAAAGAGGCAGATGGGAAGTAGGAGGAGGTGGCTCGGAAGTTGGTGATTATTGAAGGGGGACTTGGAAGGCACTGAGGAACGAGCCGAGCCGGCAGAGTCCTGGCGCCGAGAGACGGATGAGCACATCAGACTGACGGACCAGAACCTGAAGTGTCTGAGTGCTGCTGAAGAAAAGGACTCTCAAAAAGAAACAAATATGAAGAAGGGATAGAGATTCTTACTGATAAACACAAGGAGGCAGAGACCCGTGTTGAGTTTGCTGAAAGAGCCGTAGCAAAGCTGGAAAAGGCAATTAATGATTTGGAAGATAACTGAAAGGCACGAAAGGGGGGCACCTCTGTGCACAAAGAATGCTGGACCAGACACTGCTTGGCCTGAATGTGATGGAAAGCACTCCAGTTCCGTCCTTGCTGCTACAACTCCCCTGGACCCTGACTCCGCTGGAGGCCAGCCTCCTTGAAGCTGACCTTTAAACTGAAGGCTGATCTTTGACTGAAAGGCTGTATTTTCCTCTTGCCATACAAACACCCTCCCACCCACCCACCCCTGGACCCATGTCTTTTTCACCAAACTGCCTCTGGTCTCCCAGAGATTGCAGCTGGGCAGGGGCCAAGCACATGTAAGGGAATGTGAGCACACTGCAAGTGTCTTTAAAAGCATGCTGGGAGGGAAGTGAATGTGGCTCAAGTGTTGGGCTCCTGTCTACCATAAAGGAGGTCCAGGGTTCGATTCCCGGGGCCTCCTGGTGAAGGCAAGCTGGCCTGCCTGACAAGCTGGCCCATGCGGAGTGCTGACCCATTCAGGAGTGCTAGTCCGCACAGAGAGCTAGCACAGCTAGATGACGCAACAAAGAGAGACAATAAGAGATGCAGCAGACCAGGGAGCTGAGGTGGTGCAAGAGATTGAGCGCCTCTCTCCACTCCAGAAGGTCCCAGATCAGTTTCCGGTGCCTCCTAAAGAGAAGACAAGCAGACACAGAAGAACACACAGAGAACAGACAGCGAGCACAAAATGAGGGTGTGTGTGTGGGGGGGGAATAAATAACTCTTTAAAAATTTTAAAAAGCATGCTGTGATGTATACATTTTGTAATTATCCCTCTTTTTTGTTATTGCTGTAGCACCCATTTGTAAAACATTCCAAATAATTCCATGGCTCTGAAGCAGCAATCTAATTCCTTTCTCACTTTTGGAAGGTAATTATTCAGCTTAATACACATTGTCCTCTCCAGAGAGGAGGGAAAGAGGGATGGGCCTGTCTCACTGAGAGCCCAACACAGCCCACGGGAGAACTCATTGCTCTATACAAATCACCAGGCAAACCAGGACAGAGATCCCAGGAGTTCGCCCCTGCCAGGAAAAAAAAAAAGTGCTGTTTGGGTTTCCAGGCTTTAAGGTATCTTAGGGCAAATTTATTCTGGTGGTGGTTGTTGTTTTTTTCTTTTCAAATTTTTCTCATCAGAAGTGACCACATTAATATGGTGAGACCTCTGTTTGAGACCAAGTCTTCGTCCCATCCTTTCTCTATCCCTTCCCAACAGCTCTCAGAATGGATCATGTGCCCCTTAAGTTCCTTTCTAAAAAAAGGAAGGAAAAGAAAACTACATTTTTGCCACTGATTTAGCCGTATGAAGCATCTCATCACCCTTTTCTGGGTCTGAAGCTGCTGTCTCTATAAGTACCACCTCAAGCTTTGTATCAATCAGTGCCAGAGAAATCCTGAATAGCTTATGTACAAAACTTTTTAAAATTTTTTTATATTATTTTGAAACTGTGCTTCTTTGGGGCTGGGGAGCACTGGCCACCCGACCTGGCTGTGAGTGCTCTCTAGAGTCTGGGTGGCAGTGTGCTGAT
>JAQZBX010077235.1:0-14306 GCA_029593785.1 Cabassous unicinctus | reverse complement strand
AAATACCCTTTATAAAGACCAACAGATTTCTGGTATTTTGCATCAGCAACCCTTTGGCTGACTAATACAGTGCCCTTTATCATGTTGAGAAAGTTCCCTTTTATAGTTTTCTGAGTGTTTATAATGAAAGGACATAGGATTTTGTCAAATGCCTTTTCTGCATAATTGAGATGGTCATGTTTTTTTTTTCCTTCAGTCTATTAATGTGGCATATTACATTGATTTTCTTATGTTGAACCACCCTTGTATTCCTGGAATAAATCCTACTTGGTCATGGAGTATAATCCTTTTAATATACTGTTGTATTTGATTTGCCAGTATTTTTTTTTCCATTTAAAAAAAATTTTAAAAGATGCTTAGATTACATAAATGTTGCACAAAAATTACAGGGATTCCCATGTTCCCCACCTCCCACACCTCCCACAACCTCCCACATAAACATCTTTCATTAGTGCGATTTGCCAATGTTTTGTTGAGAATTTTTGCATCTATATCTATAAGGGATATTGACCTGAAATGTTCTTTTGGTGAGCTGTCTTTATCTGGTTTTGGTATCATTTGGTCTCATAGAATGAGTTAGGAAATATTTCCTCTAAGTTTGAGAAGGATTGGTGTTAAAGCTTTTTTAAATATTTTGTAAAATCTAGCAGTGAAACCATCAGTGCTGTACTTTTATTTGTTGGGAGGTTTTTAATTATTGATTCAATCTCTTGTTATAGATCTGTTGAAGTTTTGTGTTTTTTCTTGCATCAGATTAGGTAATTTGAATGTTTCTAGAAATTTGTACCCATTGCATCTAGGTTTTCTAATTTGTTGACGTAATTTTTCATGGTACCCTCTTATAATCCTTTTTATTTACTTAAAGTTGGTAGTTATATTCCCACTTTTATTCCTGATTTTAGTTCTTTGTATTCTCTTTTTCTTTTTCAGTCTGCTAAAGATTTGTTGGTTGTTTTATCTTTTCAAAAAATCAACCTTTAGGCTTGTTGATTCTCTGTTGTTTTCCTCTTCATCTTTATTATTTCCTTCCTTCTACTAACTTTGGGTTTTTTTTTGTTGCTGTTGTTTTTGTTTTTGCTCTTCATCTTCCAGTTTTTTTAGGTGTGCAGTTAGGTTATTGATTTGTGAGCTCCTCTTTTTTAATGTAAGCATTTAGAGCAACAAATTTCCCTCTGCTCACTGCTTTCATTAATGCAAAAAAAGAGAGGCAGTAATGTAGAAACATACAAGACATTCAGAAAACAAACAACTAATGGTGAAGTATATCCTTCTGTTTTAGTTTCCTAGGCTGCTTAAAGTAAATACCATGATATGGCTCGGCTTGAACATGGGAATTTATTAGCTTACAGTTTGGAGGCTGAAAAAAATGTCCAAATCAAGACATTATCAAAGCAATGCTTTCTTCCCAAAGACCGTCTGCCAGCTATCCTTGGCTCCTCTGCCACATGGCAAGGCACATGATGGTATCTGCTGGTCTCTCCCTTCTCTTCCAGGTTTCATTGATTTTGGCTTCTTGCTTCCATGGCTTTCTCTCTTTGTCTTGCTTCCATTTATAATAGACTCCATAAATAGGAGTAAGACCCATCCTGAATGAGGTGGGTCATACCTTAACTGAATAGCCTCATCAAAAGGTCCTACTCTCCTCCTCCTGGCAATAGTTCTCTATTTAGTATTTTAAAGCTCATTCAGGTTATATCTTCCTAAAAAGAATTTACTTATATGTTTGCATGAAACAATAAATTGACTTAGATGGTCTGTTTTAAAGATTTCCATTATAGCCTCTGTTCCTGAGATGGAGAGATTGGAGGTAAATCCATTCATACAATGTGGAATCAAACTGTGGATTTCTCAGTAGTTAAAGAAGGCTTGTACTGTACAGTGGTTTTTCTCAAAATATCAACTCATGTTTTTTAGATGTTTTTCTTTTTTCAATGCTGAGGGAAAATGTGTAATTTGGGATTCCACAGTGCATTGCATGTAGTAGGTCCCCAAAAAATATTTGTTGAAGGAAAAAAAAGGACCTATTTACAATGGGTTTATACTCACAGGAATGGATTAAATTTAAGAACATATTTTTTTCTGGGGTACTTATAGCTTCAAACCACCACAGTCCACCCTCTGGAACCCAGAAAGACATGTTCTTTCTATATTCAGAGTGCCACGTATTCCATAACAATATGCCAAAGTTTTTAAGTCCTTTCAGAAGCAATGCTTAGTACAAAGTCTCATCAAAATCAGTTATGAGTATGGTCTATCCTAGGACATAATTCCACTTGGTCTATGGATCTGTGAAACCTATAGAATAAATTATCTACTTCCAATATACAAAGGAAGAACAGGCATAGGATAAACATTCCCATTCCCATAGGGAGAAATGGGGAGGAAAACAGGGGTCACAGGCCCAAACAATTCTGAAACCCTTCAGGGCATACTCCATTAAATTTCAAGGTCTGACACTAATTTGTGGAAAGGTATTTTGTTCTCTGGGCATCATGGGGAGGCAGCCTCACCCCTTCCAAGCAGTGGTGCAGTGGCCATGCTCTCCCTGACACTGGGGTGAAGGCTCTACCCTCTCCAAACATTGGGGTGATGGCCAGACTCTCCACAGCCCTCAGGCCACAGGATGAACCCTCTCAGAACACTGGGGTGACAACCAGACTCTCCAGAATCTCAGGGAAATAGGCTCCACCCTCTGAGAAAACTGGGATGGCAGTACTTTTCCTGAACAACAGTGTGGAATACCCACCATCTCCAAGTACCCAGGCAGACTCATCCATTCCAAACATATGGGTGGCCCCACTCTCTTGGCTCAAGAGGATATCTTTGGTCCAGACCTCAGCTTCCATGGTTCTGCCCTTGAAGTGGTTTTTCCTCCAATCTGTCCCTTTTAGTCCAGGATCCATTCATGTGTTCACATGCACAGGATTGGATTACATTTAAGAAAATATTTTTCTGGGGTACATACAGCTTCAAACCACCACACATTTCTTCTCCCTAAATATCAGTAGATTAAATTCCCATATTAAAAGGCAGAGATTAGTAGATTGGATTGAAAAAGCATGATCTATCTATATGCTGTCTACAAGAGACTCACTTTAGGTACAAAGGCACAAAGAGGTCGAAAGCAAAAGTGTGAAAAAAGATATTCCATGTAAACAGTAATAATTGTCTGCAATTAATAATAATTGTCTGCAATTATTATCAGACAAAAAAGACTTTAAGTCAAAAAAGATCATGAAGGACAAAGATATTATACATAGATCAAAGTTTCTATCCAGCAAGAAGATATAACAATTATAAACATATATGCATTTTATAACAAATCCCCAATGTATTGAAGCAATAATTAACAGAATTAAAGGGACAAATAGGTAGTTCTACAATATTAGTTGGATACACCACTTTCAATAATTGATAGAACATCTAAACAGAAGATCAATAAGGAAATAGAGGAGTTGACCAATAATACTAATCAACTAGACCTTTTAGACATATATAGAACACTCTACCCCATAACTGTAGATGCACATTCTCAGGTGCACATGGAACATTTTCCAGGATGAACCATATGTTAGGCCACAATTCAAATATTTATAAACTAAAAAATATTGAAATCATACTAATTATCTTCTTGGACTACAATAGAATAAAGCTAGAAATCAGTAACAGAAGAAAAAATGGGAAATTCACAAATATGTGGAAATTAACACAATATTAAATAACCAATTAGTCAAAGAAGAAATCACAAAGGAAATTAGGAAATATCTTGAGATGAACAAAATCAATTTATTTCTTGATCTAAAATTATATTCATTTTTTCTTCTCTAATTGTCCCATTAGTTGCTTCAAATCAATTTGTTTTTCCTTTGCCTTTGCTCTCACCCATCCCTCTGAAATTCGTCTCCTTCATTACCTCTTTCTAAAGTTCCCTTTTTCAGCTTTCTCTTCTTGCTGCCTTCCCCCAAGAGGCTTTAATACCATTCATTTAGGAAAATATTACCCACTTTAACATTTCTTTTCTTTTTTTACTCAGACCTTTGATCCATTTATATGTGTCATCCTCTCCTATTATGAGATACTTTTTTTCAGTGGGCAGAGATAATAATGAATACTGGAAATCATTAAACACTATATAGATGCAAGGTAGGTTTTTAGGCAGGAAACATGAACTCAACCATTTTTAGAGGAGACATTACAGTGACTGTTTCCAAATGGGAGCCACTCTCTGTGACATATGTCATCAAGCTTACATGATATCTTCAGCAGCAAGTATGATATAGCTTTGGTTGTACCTGTTTGGAAATCATGGCAAGAATCCCCTTGCCATGGTTCAATTCCTACTCATTTTTTCCAGACCAAACCACATTCTGCTGGTTTTATTGAACTGTTAATCCATTACTACCCAGTTTCCAATCTTGAAGAAAATTAGTAGGGTGTTGAGTGATATCATCTCAAAGTTCCTACAAACTCCCTTTCTTCTGATGCCGCCTCCAGAATAAGTTAAATTTCTCTTCTGGTCTAAGGCCCACATTAAATTCTTCCTTCACAGTTTGAATGGCAAGAAACCTATCTGTTGAGCCCAACCCAATTGAGTTAGTGAGAGAAGGGCCTACCACACCATGATTCACAGCCACTTTCATCCTAACTAAGGCACAGCCCACTTATGAATCTCCTGTTGTCACTGCCCCAGTTACTCCACTAATGGACTGCCTGTACTTTCTTTTTGTTCTGCCCTTCTCCCTGGGAGTCATATTATAATAAATGTCAATATTTTGAAACATTACTCATAATTTCTCCTAGTGTATCCTATTACTATGTCTTTACTTCCTCCCAATTGTACAAATGGGCTACAAAGCATCTTTTCCTCAAGAAGAGCAAAAACTAACATTCTTGGCATTTCTTAAAGCTAGGGTCTGAGATAAAATGATAGATACAGAAGAAAAAGTAATAAGTCAAAGTCTTGTTTCCAATACTTTATCTAGGGAGAAAGAAATGGTTAAAGGGAAAGTAAATGAAGAGATTGGAACATTGGGAGGGCCCCTGATGAGTTCTATATCCTACCCCCCAAAATGGACTGAGTCTTTGGGGGCCACTTATCATACTTCTATAGATATGTGGATCCAAGAGTATAGAAAGTCTGTCTTCTTTTCTGTTCCCTAGGAAAGCCAAGGGCAGGGGTCAGCATACTCTGGCTGGCCCTCGGGCCTTCTGCCTGTTTTTGAAAATACATACCCATTCATTTTTTTAATTGTCTATGGCTATTTTTGAATTAAAATGGCAGAGTTAGATAGTTGCAACAGAGACTTTATGGTACACAAAGCCTAAAATATTTACAATCTGGCCCCTTTCAGAAAACATTTACCAATCCCTGGCCCAGAGCATTGGCAAATTCCAGAGTTCCCCAACCTTGCTATTGTGTGAGAGTAAAAGATATGCCTAGTGCCTTTAGGTGGTTGAAGTTGAAACAACTAGCATGGCATAGTAATAGTCAAATGATTTCCCATACACCCAAAACAGCAGAGATTGAGCAAAGTCTAAGATAGTTCTGGTGGGTTTGCCACAGTTTGTTTGGCATGGAAACAGCAGAGTGATTATTGCACAGCAATAGCCAAGAACACTATCAGCCAGCCAATGCAGAGAGGAACAAAGGAATGGCCCATCGACCCTCATGAATCCAATGGCCAAGGATCCAAAAGGATAACTGATGTCCTAACAGATGCAGTCTGGACTGAGAACCTGGACCATGGACCAGGTGCCCTCCCTATTCCATGCCACTGAACAATCCTCCTGGAATGTGACACAACTGCAGGGACAAGGAGAGTGGAAATCCTGTATTCATTCATTCATCTATCCCTTCAACAAATTCTCATAGAACACCTATTATCTGCCTAGGTTTTGCCTAGGCTCTGGCAAGAAAACATCAAATAATACAATACTGACCTTCCCCTAAATATTACCAGACAATGTGTTAATAAAGTAATGGTAAATTTATCAGAACTTATTGCAGTAAAGGAGAACAAGCCTTTGATAGTGTTTTCAGAGTGTTTCAGAAAGGAGAAATCAAGAATGTCATAGGACTTTGGGGTCTGAGCTCAAGTAGTTTAAGGTGGGACTTTCAAAATGGGGAACTGAATGGAACTGGACAAAGTTTGTGATATAATCATTCAGGATTGGTGAACACAGAGAAGTGAGGATCTTTAAGTGAGTCTTGATAGTAAACTGTGGTTGATGAGTGAGCTGTTTGTCCAGATGACCAGATCATTGTCTTTGATAAATTGTTGTGAAGGAATTTCGTGAAGCAAACAGTGAAGTTATTTATTGGTTTATAGCCTTGTATTTTCTTGGCCAAAGTTTCCAGCAACAAACAACTCAGTCATGCTGATGTAGATGGTCTACAGTCTTATTTTATAATGCTCCAGATGATGATCTCAGTTCTCAAAAAAGTCCTCACAGAGCTTCCATTCTAGTGGCCCAAGACAGTCAGTAAGAAATACAGATATGCATGTACATCATACCTATACCTGTACCTATATATGACAATAGTGACAAGTGCAGTAAAGTAAAACATACAGCAGAACAATGTGGAAAGACATTGGGGTAGGGTTAGGGGTGCCATTTTATATAATGTGATTAGGAGAGGCTTCAGTAATAAGGGACCAGTTGAGAGAGCCACACAGATTTCTAGGATGAGGTATCTCCACTTCTTTGGAAATACACGCTCAATAATTAGTTCAATGATAGGAAAATACAGTTGCATTTCTTTCTCATCTGAGTTGATGGACTGAAATTTGTACCTGTTCTACCAATAAAAGAGGCAACCTGGCATTTTTCTCTTTTTCCTTCCCTTCCTGCTCTGCACTCTCCCACCATCCTGTCTCAAGTCATGATCTTTTTATCCTGAGCATCTCCCCAGAATCTGCTTCTGGAAAAGCAACTCTGGGCTTGCTAACCTCCATGTTTCTCTTCCACATTTCACCAAGCTTCACTCTCCTTTTCCACTTCCTAAACTTACGGCTAGCTTTGCTGTGCAGGAAATGCTCCTCTCAACCTCGTGCACAAGTAGCTTCCTTGTTGGGAAGCGGGTGTGGCTCAATCGATAGAGCTCCCGTGTACCATATGGGAGGCCCCGGGTTCGCTTCCCGGGGCCTCCTTGTGAGGGCAGGCCGGCCCGCACAGCGCGGTGGGCTGATGCAGCAAGACCTCACAGCAAGGGGGAGATAAGCAGACACAGAAAAAACACACAGCAAATGAACACAGCAAACACAAGCAGCAAGGGGGGGATAAATAAATAAATAAATAAATAAATCTTTGAAAAAAAACAACAAGTAGCTTCCTTGCATACACAGATCACTGGGGAGTGAGGCCAAGGCACTTACAAGAGTTTTGTTGAAGAGATGGCTGTGGCACAGGGGGCTGAATTTCCCTGGGGTACAATTGTAGGGCTGTAACAAGCAGCTGAGATATCCTGAACCCCATCTCTGATCCACTGAAGAACAAAGATAACCCTCCCAAGCCAGGTATGGAATTAACTTGCTCTGGGAGATGCTTATTAACCCTTTTGCATTGTTTGGGATATCTCAGACTCTCCAGTTTGGACTTTCAATTAAAAATAATTGTACTTTACACTCATGAAGTGCTTTGCAGTTTGCAGTGCATTTCTGCATTCATTTGCGCTTTACACAAAACTCTCTGAGGTCATCAGAATGTTGCTGACGACTATGATGATGATAATGACGATGATAATAGGGGCCAGCCTTTAACAGACATCTAATTATGCGCTCCTGTCAATTTTAAGTGATTTACATGTATTATTTCTTCCCACAAAATAGCCAATGTTTATTACCATTCCTGCTTTCCTGGTAAAGAAACAGGGAGACATTAAATGCCTCATCCCAGGTAAACAAAAAGAATTTGGCTGTTCTTTGTCCTCGGTGCCTGGGATATACATTCTAAAATTTGGAATTTCTTGTAATAGGAGTGTTTTTTGTTATTCATGTGGGCTAGATGACTCAGGGTGGAGTCTCTCCTCCTCCTGGGAAGGGTGAGGGGCGGAGATTTTCATCCACAATCATGCCTATGTAATGAAGCCCCAATAAAATCTCCGGGCACTGAAGCTCCAGAGAGCTTCCATGATTGATGATATATATTGATGTGCCAGGAGGGTGACACATTCTGATTCTACATGGAGAGGACAGGAAAGCTTTATGCTTGAGACCCTCCCAGACCTTACCCTATGTGTCTTTTCTTATTAGTATCTTTCTTGCTATAAGAAACCTAATAGTAAGTACAGTACTTTTCTGAATCCTTCTAGTGGATTATCAAATCTGAGGCGGTGGTGGGAAGCCCTGAATTTGTCGCCAGTTGGTCAGAAGTAAGGGTGGCCTTGGGAACCCCCATACTTGCAGCTGGTGTCTGAGCAAGGACCATCCTGTACCCTTAACCTGTGAAATCTGACTTAACTCCAGGTAGGTAGAATCAAAATTGCATGGTAGTTGGTTTAGAAGTTATTGCTCTGGATATGTCAACTGTACTGAAGGTGATCTAGTCAGGATTCAAACCCAGCCAGGCCGATCTGGAGCCTCTACAGTACCAACCCTATAGAATCTCTGTTTTATAGGCATAGAAACAGAGGTTTGGCACTAGAAATATAACCCCTAGTTTGGTAATCTTTATAATTCGTAAAACCTCCCTTTTAAGACCTTGCTAAGCTCAAATTGGAAGCTCTAGGAAGCAGCTGCGTTTAATCTGGAGGAGGGGATTAAAATAGACTTAGAATGAAGGTAATTTTTCACTATTAAAGACCATGTAAGAAGTTTCAGACTCTTCATAATTTACCCCCCTTTCCTCCTTGCGCACTCTGTGGTAACGAGTGCTGTTCTTACAAGCTGCTTCAGTCATGAGCTGAAGGGCCGGAAACATCCTGAATAGGGACCAGTCATCATGCAGTCTTGTCAAGATTATTTGAAAGTTCCAGTCTCATAGACGGAACATGAAAGATAATGTTTCCCCTTGAAAACTGCTTGCTCCATGACACTTAAAATTCTTATATTCTGCAGTTTCTCCTTTTGTTCCTGACTTGTAAAGTTTGAAACCGGAAGCTCAAACAAAAAAAGAAGAGATGGATATATTTAATAGATTCATATGGGCATTAGCTACAGTTTGAAATAAACGGTTTCTCAGTGAACAACTTCGTATTTAGAGTTACTAGTTTATTCTCTCCAGTATTCTGCTGCTGACCACGGTCTACCTAATAGTGTGCTTACTTAATATGCAGCACCTGAGCAGCTACACTGGCGTAAATGCAATGTAGCATGATTTCAGTATACAATTCCACATCTCTTCATGTTCTCTCTCTGCTGAGCCCTTTTGCTCACAGGTGGAAATGCTACATTTGCCAATTTTCATCTTCAAAGAATTTTTACGGACAGTTGGTGATTAATCTTTATCTCCCCTTTTAGAACTGTTTGCATTATCTCTCTTTCATGGGTGAAGAAACTGAGGTAGAAAAGTCAGGAAGTTAAGACACTTGCCAAAAGCTAAAGAGGATGTTTTCTGAGCGCTAAGATTACGATGAGGCCTTCTTTGCCTCAAGTTCTGTGATTGCAATTCTCCTGCTCCATGAAAAATACATGCCATTTAAATATTTACATTTTGCTAACAGTAGCAGAAATAATGCTGACAAATGTTAATTAAGCAGCCACAAGATGATTAAAACACTGGTACCAGCCTCCCCAGCAAGAGTATATCTATTAACGTTTTCTTATTGACTCTCTGATGCTTCACTGTGATCTGCCTCCATGAGCTGAAATAAAAGTTTCTGATCAAAGGGATTTGTTCCGGGGGGGTCAACTTCACCAGTAGATATTCATTGCATGGCTGGTAGGGAGTGGTTGCTTATTCTGGTGGGAGCCAGAAATGGCAGCATGAGTCTTACAAGGAGATTTGTAGTCAAGAGAATTAGGGCCTTCCAGCTCCTGCAGTTACCTGCTTTTACTAAGTCTCTAACAAAAGGCCATCTCTGCTCCCTGGTTCAATAGATGAGGTCTCCACAACTACAAGGAGTCTTGGGTTCCTTACCCTGTCCCTGGGGCCACCTGTAGCCTCCAAATGCCAAGTGAGCTTGTGAGTGTGTGGGTCACGTCAAGTTTACCCTTTTCTGCCAAGCTGGAGACTGGATTCAGTGCCTCCACTATGCATAGTGGCTGGGTGAGTGCACTGGGTTTCCTGCCCAGAGCTCATTTATCTCAGCCTTTTCCTTTGTGTTCCAACAGGTTGTTGCTGGCTTCTTTTGGTTTCCTGCTCTCTCCCGCTGTGTTTGGCAAAGGAGTCACAGGAACTCTTCCTTTTCTCTTAAAGGCATCTCTTGTGAACATTGATGAGGGCCTCCTTTATTACCCAGGCTTTTCCCTAACTCTGGGTTCTCTCGTTTTTTTATTTTTTCAGTATGGCCCCTTCTTTGTGGCCTTGTCACTGCCACTGAGAATTTAGATTCTGTGTTTGGTAAACAGGCAACCGCCATTTGCATGATTCACATCCTTGCTTTCTAGCACCTCTTGAGGCCACAGACTCGTGTCACTGAAAGAAGGGGAAATTTTCCAACACAGAAGACTTTAATTCCAAACAAGAATCTATTTCAAACTGTGGCTAATGACCATATGAATCTATAGTAAGAGGAAGTTCAAAACAAGGAACACTTCATTTATTCAGTCTGAAAATATTCCCCACAGATGATGAAACTACAAAGCCATGATCCCTGCCCTAAAGGATCTCACAAGAAAGTGGAGGAGACATAAAGTAATCAACATTCACAGTGCAGTGAGATAAGTCCCCTGACAGATGGATCCATAAGGAGCTTAACAGGAGGCATCAAAATTAAATTGTTTTGCGAATATTCTCGCTGTCCTGATCTTGTGATAATCAGGGTAGGCTAAACATTAGAAACATTAGAAACCATGCATGTGTCCCCAGACATAGTTTTCTCCCTAGGTCTGGTTTTTGGAATGCTGGTGATAAACTAAGCCTGATTTATTATATGACCATCCTGTATGGGAAAAGACTGTAACTTTGGGTAAGTTTGGTCAACCTTAAGAGATATAGCAGGGGGACGGATGTGGCCCAGGTGATTGGGCATCTGTCTCCTATATGGAGGGACCTGGGTTCAATCCCCAGGACCTCCCGGTAAAAATTTAAAAAAAAGAAAAATGTAGAAGGCACGTGGGCCACCAGGACCCATGTGCAGGTGCACTGCCAGGCCCCACAAGCTGGTGAGCCGCCAGGCCCCGTGAGCCACGCAACAAGATGATGACATAACAAGAGAGTGACACAAGGGAGAGCCAAGACAAGACACACTGAAAAACTAGGAACTAAGGTGGCACAGATGGTAGGACGCCTCTCTCCCACACTAGAGGTCCTGAGGATCGAATCCCAGTGAAGACAGGAGGAGAAGAGAGGGCAGGAAATGGACACAGAGTTGCCCAGCGAATGTACGCAAAAATGGGGGAGGGGGGTAAAATGAATACAAGTAAATAAATAAATAAATCCTTAAAAAATTATATAGGGGAGGAAGATACGGACTATAATTGATAGTAATATTTTGACGATGCTCTTTCGTGTTTTGTTAACAAATGTTTCACAACAATGCAGGATGTTTGTGGAGGGGTGATGTGTGGGAGCCCTGTATGATGTTATGCATGTTTGTTTTGTAAGTTCACGATGTTTACTGAACACTTATAGTTTATGTATGTTCATGTATGAGTCATATACTTCAATAAATTGTTTATTAAAAAAATTAAATTGTTGAGTTCTTGAAGTCTGCTTGGAGTGAGTGATGCTGAAGTCAAATTTTGAAGGATAAAGGGTAAGTATGTAGATAAGACTGCACTTAGGAGGTTGATACCATTATCAGATGAGACAATAATGCAAGTGTGCAGATTATAGCAATAAAGTAGAAAGAATATACAAGATTTGGGGCCTCATTGGCTTGGAAGGGAAGTGGGGATAGTAATTAGGGAGATGGAAAAATTAGGAATAGCTCTCAGATTTCTCTTTTGAGTGTCTTGGTGGCTGGTGGTACCAAGTCATTGAGATGAGGATGCAAGATAGGGATTGGGTTTGTTAGGAGGGAAGATGAGTTTGGTTTTGGACATGTTGCCTTTATGGTTCTTGTGGGTCCTCCCAGTGATGACGATAGCTCACCTGCCTGTGTGTTTCACAGACCCATCTGCAGTCTCAGACCAGTGGATACATTGCCAGGCCCTAGCTAGAGAATCTCTGATTAGCAGAATCTTAGCATTTCCTGAGAAGCAGGGAGCTTTTCTAGGTTCATTATGGATGCATAAACTTTTAAAACTTGAGTCACCCTTGGAAAACAAGCCTCATTTGCAGATTTATCTCATTTTAGCAGGAAGCTTTGGGTGCCCTTAGAAGAAACAAGTGCTATAACCAGCTGCTATAGAAAGGAAAAGAAAGGCCAATCAAAGCTTTCTGTTGTCCCTAACACCGAATGTTAGAGATTATGAGGCCCTTTCCTGCAATAATTCTGAGCCCATTTTGTTCTTATATGAACAAGAATCCAGAAAGCATATACTTACTGAACCATGTCATGAATAGATGACTTTACCTGGGAATAAGAGACCTTTCTCCCATTCAGTGCTGTGAGTCAGAATTCCTCAGCAGCCTAGGACATATGTTCCTTTATATGTTTCTTTCAACCCTTAAATCCTTTTGGGCAAGGTCTGGGGGAACTGGACTCAGAATATGAATAAGTAGGAAAATCTCCCCTGGCATTTCTCCCTCAGACTCAACTCTATATAATAGAGCAACTCAACATTTATTATCTATTCTGCACCAGGTACTCTGATAAGTACCATGAGTCAGAGAAAGAAAGGCCAATTACAAGATATGGTCTCAATCTTCAGGTTGCTCATGGTCTAGGAAAAGAAAGAGATATTTAAAGAAAATATGATATAAATTTTTTACTTCTATTGACAATTTTCTCTCTCTAAAGATTAAGAAAGCAATGACGGGAACCAGGGCTTTGGATTGAAATGTGGGAAGCAGAAAGAGAAGAATCATTAAATTCACATTTTGTTTTCCTCTCAAAGAAAATTATCTTAAGCAGAAAATACTAGTAAGAGGGAATCGAGGCCTGAGAGAGGGAGAAGATGTTCAGGTCTCTTATGTGGATGAAATTCATCCCAGGTTACGCTCAGAACTCACAGGTCTCATCCTCAAATGCTACTTAGTGATTTCTGAGAAAATGAGGTGTTCTGGAGAGGTGCCTCCAAACTGAAGGCAATGGTCTTGTTTTCAGAATCACAGAGGATGGTACGTTTTTTGAATTACAAGCAGATGAGCTTAATGGCAATGCAGGGCAATGTTCTAGACTGGATTCATTTTTTTAAAATTGTTAACAAATACTTAGAAAAGGAAGCACAGTTAACAGGAGTCATCCTGGTTTATTAGAAGTAAATCATGGCAAACTCACTTCATTTTCCTTTTCCATCTGAGTGCTACATTGACATATCACAAACACTCAGTAGACATTGTGTATCTAATTTATTTGAGGACACCACATGTGGTTTTAGAGCCACAATTCCAAAGATATTGCAAGAACACTAAAAATTCTCAGAACATAGCCCTTTAAAGCCCTTACTTTAGGTGTAATTCAATTCCCATTTATTTGCATTGTCCTAGTACCCAATCAGCTGAGAGTCATTTTACAGCCTAGGAGGCTATTAGAAAGAACCCACTGGCTACATTTTAGTTATTCACTTTATCTCATACTATTCTCTCAACTCTTCAACCTTTCCATTAATCTGTTAGCCTGTCTTTAGACTCTGCTTTAAGTTGCTTTTCTCCAGCCCTGCAACTTGATTAAAGAAAATATCTATGCAATTCATCAAAGCCAGAGGAAAAGCCAAGCAGTCTTTTAAGTTTCAAGTATAATGTAGCCTTTTGCTTTGCCTCTCTATTTGTTACCTAGGACGAGTAGTGGACATAGGCCTCTAAGGATCTCTGTTTGACCTTGATTTCGGCCTGGCTGCCTTGAGAAAACAATATTTTCTCCAAGTATAGATGAGAATTTGATTTTGGTGAGACCAGATGAATGGCTTTTCATTTTTTTCTGCCATGACACATATTATGGATGGCCTTTCGTGTACACCATACTCTCATGGCAACACCCAGATGAAAGGCTGGAACAGGTTGGGTGCAATCCGTGGCCACCTTGTTCCAAGTCCACCTTTTCCTTTTTCATTGAAGAGAATGTATTGAGTTGCAAGTAAAAAAAAAAAAAAAAAAAAAAA
>JAQZBX010077234.1:0-14306 GCA_029593785.1 Cabassous unicinctus | reverse complement strand
TATTTTGTGAGTCTCCACCCACTGTGACAATACCCCATGAATATCTGAACATATATTTATACATTACATGTATGTTCAGGTGAACCTCCTCCCATGTATCTGCCATCAGTGACACCCCACACCCATGACCCTTGCCTGCTCTAGTTGTAACCCTTCTGTTATCCAAAGCTTCTTCAAAAATGAAGCCATTATAATAGCTGAATACAATTCATAGAAAACGAAACAGTAATTTTAAATATAAAATATAAAATGCATAAAAATTTTAAAAACAAAAAATAAAAAAACTTAAAAGTTTGGGTTATTTAAAAAACAATGAAAAATATTTTAAAAATTATTTTTTGTATTTTATCTTTCATCACTGTAATATCTGGTGCCCTGTATGTACAGTGGCATTTTCTTCCATTTACTCCTCAAGGTGTTACATTTTTTCATTTTGTTTTCAAAGAAATTTAAGGTCACAGTAAAATCACATACAGAATACAGGGGACCCTCATATACTCAACATCCACCCTTTTGCCCCTTCCCGTATTAATACCTTTTTTTGTGGATGGTATCTTTGTTACAACTGATATACAAATTGTGAAACATAGCTACCAGCCATGGTCAATGGTTTATATTATGATTTACATTTTAGACCACACACTTTGATAAATTTTGTTGATATTCAACATGGCCTATGTCCATCATTGAACGCTTATGTAGAACACTTCCATTGCCCACTAAATAGTCCCTGTTTGATATATTCTATTCCTCACTCCTTCTCCCCTTGGATCCCATGGTGACCACCCGGCTTCACTGTTTGGATGACAAGATTCACAGTTACTTGCAACAACACTGAGGTTTTGACACACTGGTTTGTCCTCCCCTATTAAGAACTATCCATGCTCTCAAGAGTCTCATGCCACTCTGTGAACAAATCCATCCTCCCCAGAAAGTGAGTCCAACTCCTTCCTGCTCAATATGTTGGTCTCCACCCATTGATACAGCACATTATGACAAAAAGTTCACTCACACACTCCCTAGAAGCCTGCTCCAGGTGTGTTCTGTCCTAAGTGCTTCTCCATCCAACACCCAAAACCAGTAACCCTTCCTTCTCATATTGCCATAAGAGCATTCCCAAATTGTACTTTCAACCACATACCCCAAAATCCCCTGTTCACCAGGTCTGTCTCGCAATCCTCCCCCCGGTTTCCTGGACCTTCCAACCCATTATGCACAATCTACCCGCCTGTCAAACATGCACCAGTCAACCCAATAATATCACTAACCTCGTTTAATATCACTTCAACGTACAAGTATACACTTACACCTTATGATAGATTACGTCTGAATGGGCATTGGCTCACAACCTTTTTTCCCCTTTCTATTTCCTGTAAACCTATCTTCCAGACAATAGCTCTCTGAATCTGCTCAATTTTTAAAATTCATATCAGTGAACTCATGTAATGTTCATCCTTCAAAGCCAGGCTTGCTACACTCAGCATAAGTTCTTCAAGATTCATCCATGTTATCCCATCTGTTAGTACTGTATTTCTTCTTACACTTGAGTAATATTCCACTGTATATAATATTGCATACATTATCCATTCATCTGTTCGGTATTTGGGGTGATTCCAACTTTTGCAATAGTGAATAATGCTACTATAAACATGCGTGTTTATATATTTGTTCTGGTCTTTGCTTTCAATTCTTCTGGGTAAATACCCAGCATTGAAATTGCTGAATCATAAGGAAGTTGTATAGTTAATTTTTTGAGGAACTGCCAAACTCTCCTCCACAATTGCTGGACCATTCTACATTCCCACCAGCAGTGGATGAGGGTTCCCATTCCTCTACATCCTCTCCAACACATATAGTCCTCATTTTTTTAATAGCCTCCAGACTAATGAATGTAGGGTGGTATCTCATTGTAGTTTTGATTTGCATTTCCCAAGTAGCTAGCGCTATTGAGCATCTTTTCGTGTGCTTTTTAGCCACTTGTATTTCTTCCTTAGAGAAATGTCTTTTCAAGACGCTTGACCATTTTTCAAATGGGGAATGTCATTTTATTTTTGAGCTGTAGGGTTTCTTTATACATGCTGGATATTAGGCTCCTATCAGATATATGTTTTCCCAATATTTTCTCCCATTGGTAGGGAGCCATTTTACTTTCTTGATAACATATTTTGAGGTGCAAAAGTTTTTAATTTTTAGGATATGTGATTTATCTATTTTGTCTTTCACTGCTCGTGTTTGGGTGTGAAGTTCATAAAACCATTTCCTGTTGCAAGGAACTGTAGATGCTTCCCTACATTATCCTCCAAGGTCTTTATGGTCTTGGCTCTAATATTTAGATCTTTGATCCATCTTGAGCTGATTTTTGTATAAGTTGTGAGATGGTGATCCTCTCTCATTCTTTTGGATATGGATATCCAGTTCTCCAAGCACCAATTGTTTAAAAGGCCATTCTCTCCCAGGTGATCAGGGTTAGTGGCCTTGTCAAACATCAGATGACTCTATATGTGAGGATGTATTCAGAACTCTCACATCTATTCCAATGATCGGTATTGCTATCCTTGTGCCAGTACCATGCTGTTTTGACCACTGTAGCTTGGTAGTGTGTTTTAAAATCATATAGTGTGATTCCCCTAATTTCATTTATCTTCTTAATTATGCCTTTGGCAATTCAGGACCTCTGAGACTCCAAATAAATTTTGTAGATAGTTTTTCCAATTCAATAAAAAATTTGTGTTGATTTTCATTGGGGATTGCATTTAATCTTCCGATTAGTTTGGGTAGGATAGGCATCTTAATGATGTTTATTCTTCCTATCCATGAACAGGGAATAGTCTTCCATTTCTTTAAGGCTTCTTTGGCTTCCTTTAATAGTGCTGTGTGGTTTTCTGTGTATAAGCCATTTACATCTTTAGTAAAGTTTATTCCTAGGTATTTGATTCTTTTGGGTACTATTGCAAATGATATCTTTTTCTTGATTTCCTCCTTAGATTGTTCATTATTGATGTACAGAAATGCCACTGATTTTTGAGCATTGATTTCATAGCCTACAATTTTACTGAACTCCGTTATAAGTTCTAGAAATTTTGTTGTAGATTTCTCAGGACTTTCTATGTATAAGATCATGTCATCTGCAAATAATGAAATTTTTATTTCTTCCTTTTCTATTTGGATGCCTTTTATATCTTTTTCTTTCCTCAGTGCTCAGGCAAATACTTTTAAGACAATGTTAAATAGGAGCAGTGAAAGTGGGCATCCTTGTCTTGTTCCTGATCTTAGAGGGAAAGCTTTCAGGATTTGACCATGATATATGATGCTAGCTGTGGGTTTTTCATATATACCCTTTATCATGTTCAGAAAGTTTCCCTCTATTTCTATCCTTTTGCAGTGTTTTTTATCAGGAAAGGGTGCTGTATTTTGGGAATACTTTTCTGCATCGATAGAGATGATCATGTGATTTTTTTCTTTTGATCAGTTTTTGTCATGTAGTACATTGATTTTCTTACATTGAACCATCCTTTTATGCTGGATGAAACCCACTTGGTCATGGTGTATAACATATTTGATATGTTGTTTAATGCAATTAGCCAATATTTTGTTCAGGATTTTAACATCTGGGTTTATTAGGGTCTATAATTTTCCTTTCTTATCGAGTCTTTGGCTTTGGTATTAGGGTAACATTGGCATCATAGAATGAATTAGGCAATGTTCCTTCAACTTCTATTTTGTGGAAGTTTTTAAGCAGGATTGGTGTTAGTTCTTTCATGATTGTTTTGTAGAATTTACCTGTGAAGCTCTCGTGTCCTGGGCTCTTCTTAGTTGGAAGGTTTCTGTTAAATTCTTGTAATTGGTCTGTTTAGTTCATCAATTTCTTCTTTCATCAATGTAGGCTGCTTGTGAGTTTCTAGGAATTTGTCCATTTCCTCTAAATTATCCTTTTGTTGACATATAATTTTTCAAAATATCCTCTTATGACACACTTTATTTCTGTGGGATGAGTGGAGATATCCCCTTCCTCATTTTTTTATTTTGTGTATTTGCATATTCTATTTTTCTTTGTTAGTCTGACTGAGGGTTCATCAATTTTATTGATCTTCTTGAGCAATCAGCTTTTGATTTTGTTTATTTTTTCTAGGGCTTTCTTTTAATTCTTCTCTAATATTTGTTATTTTCTTCTTTCTACTTCCTTTGGGGTTAGTTTGTTGTTCGTTTTCTAAAGCCTCCAGGTGTGCAGTTAAGTCTTTGATTTTATCTCATTCTTGTTTTTTGATGTATGCATTTATTGCAATGAATTTCTCTCTCAGTACAGCTTTTGCTGCATCCCATAGATTTTGATATGCTTTGTTGTCATTTACATTCATGACAAGGTAGTTACTGATACCTTTTGTGATTTTCTCCTTGACCCACTTTTTCTCTAAGAGTGTCTTGTTTAACTTCCATACCTTTGTGCCTATTCTGTTTCTCTGGCCATTACTGATTTCTCATTTT
Organism: Cabassous unicinctus; assembly: GCA_029593785.1. Classification (NCBI taxonomy): domain Eukaryota; kingdom Metazoa; phylum Chordata; class Mammalia; order Cingulata; family Chlamyphoridae; genus Cabassous; species Cabassous unicinctus. The sequence goes on along the minus strand of JAQZBX010077234.1, from coordinate 9,824 downwards.
CATTGTGGCCAGAGAAACTACTTTGTATAATCTCAATCTTTATGAATTCAATGAGATTTTTTCTGTGGCCTAGCAGTGTTCTATCTTGTAGTATGATCCATATGCACACAAGAAGAAACTTTATCCCAATGTATTTGGGTGTAGTTTTCTGTGTAAGTCTAATAGATCCAGATACTCTAATGTATTAATCAAAGTCTGTGTTTCTTTATTGATTCTTTGTTGAGATGTTCTATCAGTGATAATGGTGTATTAAAGTCTCCCACTATAATTGTAGAAGCATCTACTCCTCCACTTAGTTTTTCCTGTTTCCCTCATGTATTTTGGGACACCCCAGTTAGGAGAATAAATGTTTGTGATTGTTCTTTCTTCTTGAAAGATTACAATTTTAACCAATATATAGTGTCTGTCTTTGTCTCTCACAATAGTTTTGCATTTAAAGATTATATTGTCCAATATTAGTATAGCTAGTTCTGCCTTTTTCTTTTTTCCTTGTAAGATTGTTTTACAACTATTCACTTTCAGTCTTCCAGAATCCCTGGGTATAAGGTAGGTTTCTTGCAGAAAAGATAAAGATGGATCATATTTCTTTATTCATTCTGCCAATCTGTGTATCATGACTGGTGGGTTTCATCCATTAGCATTCAGTGTTATTACTCTCAAGGAATTCCATTATCCATATTTACTTTGGGTTTATCTTTGTCATATGTTGTTTTTATTTCTATTTTTGACTTTTTGGTTTTTGTTATACTCTCTACCCACTCTCTGTCTCTTGTTTTTTCCTTTCAACCTGCAGAACTCCCTTTCATATTTCTTGAATGACAGATTTCTTATTGGCATACTCTCTTAATTTCTGTTTATCTGTGAATGTTTTGAATTCTACATCATTTTTGAATGCTCGCTTTGTTGGATAGAGAATTCTTGCATTGAAGATTTTTTTTTTCTTTTAGTACCTTAACTATGTCACAGCACTGCCTTTTTGCCTCCGTGGTTTCAGATGAGAAATCAACACTGAATCTTTTTTATCTTCCCTTGTATGTGATGGTTCTCTTTTCTCTTACTGTTTTCAGTATTTTCTCTTTTTCTTCAGCATTATACAGTTTGATGCGTATATATCTTGGACTAAGCCTGTTGGGATTTATACTGATTGGGGTGCTCTGGGCTTCCTGGAGATGTACATCCATCTCCCTCAATAGGTTTGGGAAGTTTTCATGGCATTTTTTCCTCCTACACTCCTTCTGTCCCATTTCCCTTCTTTTCTCTTTCTGGGATGCCTATAATGCATATATTTGTGCCTTTGGTTTTGTCATTATAATCCCTAAGTCCCTCCTGGATTTTGTCTAACTTTTTCTTTATCTGTTCTGCTATCTGTTTGATTTCAGATGTACTGTCTTCCACAACACTAATTCTCTCCTCAGCCTGTTCAAATATGCTGTTATGTGCTTCCAGTGTATTTTTTATTTCTTGGATTGTGCCATTCATCAGCATCATATCCATTATCTTTTTATGTATGTTTACAATTTTTCAGTATGTTCTCCCAGTGTCTTCTTAATATCCTTAATCTCTCCTTTCACTTCTTTAAGTTGGTCCGTGATATTTGTTTGGACAGCTTCTATTAGTTGTTCAATGTTCTGCATCTCTTCCTGGTTTTCAGTTTGTTCATTGGACTGGGCCATGTCTTCCTGTTTCAAAGTATAGTTTGCAAGTTTTTGTGGCTTTCTGGTCATCTTTTTATCTTGATGGGTTTATTCAGTTGATTAGCTTCTCTCTTTAATCTTGGGTTTTATTTAATTACTGTTTTTGTGTGTGTGTTGACTTTTATCTTTGACACTTTTTCTTCTTTTTCTATTTCATTTCTATTGTCTGTGTTATGATTACTTGTTTTGGCTTCTTTGTGTCTCCAACCATGACTCTTCCTGGAGTTTGTGAGCAGTGTCCTGTTTTGCTGTTCCACAAAGCAGGTCCCCACAGCAGCCTCTGGCTTTTTCTTTGTTGTTTTATTGAGAGCTAAGTTTATATGACTAACCCATCAACCATGTTCCCAAAATCCCACAGAAGGGTTTTTCTTCCTGAAAGTTTTAGCTAAGGAAAGAGTTCTGAGGTGCAAGATGTGCCTGCAGACTCAGTTAAGTACATGGAATAAGGAGGTTTAGGAAACTTCTAGGACTGATAAAACCAAAGTGATTGAAAGATTGATGAGCAAATTCAATTCTACAATAATTACTAAGTATGCAGTTCATAAAAGCCTATCCAAAGAAGAAATATTCATACACATTAAATAACTTGAAGAAAGTTATTCTGAATTGTGGCATATGTATTGGATTGAACACACTTTGTCTGAATTCAATGTATTAGATAATTTAGCTGCTGCTTCAAACTTTAGTATATCCAATAATATCAGCTAACAGAGGAAATAAATGGATCAGAAGATTTATTGAGCAGATTACAAGCCATTTATTTGTTTTGGGTATTTGATAATTGTGTATATCTATTAGAGTAGAGGCACTCTGGCAATATTTCCAAAGACATCCTTGTTTCTTGGCTGCATCCAACTCACTTACCAGCTCCTTCAGGAAGTTTTCATGACCTGGGTATAGAAATCCACTTACTTAGTGAACTTGCACAGAAGGAGTAGACTGTGTTCTCCTAGGGATCAAACAGCATCTTCCTCCCAGAGAAACCCAGAGACAGGGACCTCCCCTGACCCCTTTTACCAAAGTAACTTCCACATTGAAATCACCACTTTGGTCAACTCATGAAATCACAGCACACATGGACTTAAATTCAGGATCCTATTCAACCCAGAAAATATTGTCTGACAGTAATGGTCCTCCTACAAAGGAACATGAAACCCTTGTGGTTCTTCCTCTTTCTGGTGGCAGTTCCCAGATGTGAGTGTCTCAAGATTCAGACATGAAGGTAATGGGGATGTTGCCTCTGAGCACATGACACACTTTTTCCCCTTTTCCTCAGGTGTCTTATCCCAGATGCAGCTGCAAGAGTCAGGCCCAGGACTGGTGGAACCCTCCAAGACCCTTTTTCTCACCTGTACTGTCTCTGGATTTTCCAACACAACCATTGGTTACTGGTGGAATTAGATCCATCAGCCCCCAGGGGCAGAGCTACAATGATTGTCAAGAATATGCTATGAAGTTAGCACTTACAATAATCAATCCCTCAGTAATCAAATCTCTACCTCAAGAGACACATCCAAGAACCAGTCCTCTGTGCAGCTGAGCTCTGAGATTGTTGAGGAAACAGCTGCACATTACTGTGCAGGAGACACAGTGAGGGGAAGTCAATGTGAGCCAAGACAAAAACAACCCCGTACATGAGGGGCTGCACTGCAGTGGGCACTCATGGCCCATCCACAGCAGAGAATCAGTTTCAAGGGATATTTGTGGAAACCAAATATTCCTGTAATAGTATATGGTTTCCCCTTCTTGCTTAAAGCATTGAAACCCTAGGGAATCTGCACTACATCTGTTCCAAGTTTCAAACACAGAAAATATATTTGCAATGCTATTCTATATTATATGACATTTTATTCAAGCACATATAATGTAGTTTTCTTCATTTTGTTCTTCTAGTTTAGACTGGAAGTATGAAAAACTTACATTCAACTTACACTCTGACACTGTGCAATTAGTCCTCAGCATCTAATTGTCTGTCCTGGCTGTGCCCAGGCAAAATATAATAATAAAAATAAAACAATTATAATAATGTTGAATTTGTATTATTGTTTAGTGAACATTAGGACAAGTTATTGTATGGTAGAATGATTTTATCTGAATTAAAAATTTAAAGCCCCACTTTCTTTTACCAGAATGAGTGAGTGTATATATATCCTTCCTATCCCAGGCTATTCAGCATTTTTGGTTCTCTAGCTTAGCTCGCCACCATCATGTTGTGTCCCATGACATCATCTAAAAAGAACAAAAAGAGGAGACCAACTGGCATGGCCCTGGGTGCTTCATCAAGGAGCCTTATTTTATTTCTCCATCATGGGCAGGGCATTTTAAGGTTGTACGAAATCTAAATCCACAGCTGGCTTACCCTGAGAGGTTGGCTTACATGATGGAGTTGAGAAACCACCCACATCTCACTGGTTGCAAAAGCCACATGGAGTCAGTGGCTGGTCATATGTCAGGAAACTTGAAAGTTCTTCTTGAGCTATCACCTCTAGGGAAGCTGCTGAACTGTTGTGACAGATTTTTTTAAAAAGGAAAGGTGGGATATGGTGTTCCTGAACCATGTTTCTTTGCTGATAGGCTGAACTTTGCCTGAGGAGGAGGATCTCATGCTCACTTGCCTCACTTGTGAACTCTGGGACAGTCTCTGAACTATCTGTTCCTTAAGTTTGTAAATATGCAATGATATAGCAGAGATTGAGTGCCTGGAGCTAACAGGTCAAACCAACATAAAACAAACAAACAAAAAAACAAACAACAAAACACCTTTCCCAGTCTTTGCAAATTGTTTCTGCATTTCATGAATTAGTTTTGAAATTTTACTTTTAATTGTATTTTTAGAGAACTTTTAATTTTAAGTTTACATAAAAATTACACCAAGAATATAGGAAATTCTCATATAATCCCCTAAAAACACAGTTACACCAATTACTGAGCTTTTAAATTAGTATGGTACATTTATTACAGTTGATGAACCAATATTGAAGCATTGCTACTAACCAAAGTCTATAGTTTACATTATGGCTTACACTTTGTGCTGCACAGAGCCATAGGACTTGACAAATGAGTAATTTCAGGTGCCCATCATTGTAGCTATTATATATAAGAATCTCACCACAAAATAAGCCAGAGGCAAAACAAAAATATTGCATCATCTCACTGATATGAACTAAGAATTGTGAGGAGACTCATGGAGGTAGATGCTGGAAGATAAGTTGCTAAAAGATACAAGTTTTGACATTTAAAAAAAGAAAAATGAAGAATACGTCCATTGTAGAATGTTTGCAGAAAAGGAGAAAAAAGTTAATTACATATACTTTCACCATCTTAAGACAAATATGCTTAATTTTTTTAATTCATTAAAGTTAAGAGAAGAAGCAGCAAGACGGCATTGGTTTAAATGTGTGTTCACCAACTCTTTCAAAATGGATGGCTCAGTTGGCATAAGATCCTGTCTGAATGGGCTGTTTTGGGAACCCACAGAGTGGGAGGCTTCAAACCATCAATCTGGAAGGAGGTGGGCAGGGGGATAGGTCGTTCAAGGTAAAACCATGAGTTTCTAACTCCATGGCTGGAAACTTCAGAAACTAAACCCCACCCTTGAGCAGGAAGCTGCTGCAAGCCTCAACTCCTGCCAGCTACCCAGCAGGAGGGAGCACTCTCCAAGAATGGGAGCGTTCAGGCAAGGAGTAGAGAGGAGTACTTAATAAGCTTCCAAAGGCCAATTTAGGGTCCCCATGGAGGAGGGTGTGGTCAGGAAGAGGATTGAGAGTCGTTTTTCTGTGGTGAGTTCAGTGATCAGGGCCCCATTTCAGTTTCCAAAGGGAATGCAACATGGCCAGGAGAGGTGAGGGGGCTCTCTGCTCACACAGGCTATTACATTCTGCCACTCTGGGAGAGAAAGCAATAAGAATACAAAGGGGGAAGAGACAGACAAACTCCTAATCAGCAGGAATCTGCCCAGCTGCAAAGAGCCAAACCTGTCCAAGGGAAAGAGAATGGATAGATTTCAGAAAAGCTAACAGACAAATCAAGAAAGGTTGTGTATATCCATTGCGAGGGTTGTACCACATGGATGAAGGATGGTGGTGTGGGAGGTTGTTGGAGGTGTGGGTGGTGGGGAACATGAGAATCCCTGTAATTTCTAAGTAATATTTAGCTAATCTAAGCACCTTTAAATATATATAAAACAAATAACATTTATGTAAACAAATGCACATATATGGATATATATTTATATATCATTTTACAAATATTGGTATGTATTGTGGAAAAATTTGATTTTTACCCACAGTAAAAAAATAAAATAAAATAAAACCAAAAAAAAGAAAGGTTAGCTCAGTCAGGGAGAGTCCATCTTCAATATACAAGTTTCCTACTTCAATTCCAAGTTCCTCTTAGAGCAGTGATTCACCAGGATATCAAACATCCAGCTGGTACTTTAGTACAGGGAGAATATAGATATTATTTTTGTAGTAGCTTCTCTTGGTTCTCTTATTTTTACACACAAAAAATTACTTTTTTAAAAAAAATTTATTTTACTCACTAAAACCTGCTTCAAAACCTGCAGAGCGCAGGCTGCAGGATTATTCATTGATGAACACTGGAAGCCTGAGAAGCTCCTCTGGGGCCTAAGAGGGAAGGCTGTTTTTCCTTAGTTTGTGTTTGACTGCTTGGTTGTGTGTTTGGTTTTTTTTTGTATTTTTACTTTTCTTTCCTCTTTCTTCTCCCCTTTTTTCTCTATTTTTTTCTTAATTAGGTGCCTCTGGCTTGTTTCTTGTTTGCTGTGTTTCTTCTTCCATGATCTCCCCTTTTCTATGTATACCAAATTTGTCTTTGAATGCTATTTCTTTTCTTACTTCATTCTGTGTATCTTCTGCTTCCTGTTGTTGTTATTACATTCTCTCTTTCTTGAATGAATCCTAAATTTTTATGGTTTTTATTTGTACCTTGTCTATTCTATTTTCTTTCTTTTATTAACTTTTTTCTTTTTGTCTTTTCTCTTTCCCTCTTTTCTCATTATTCTGGCATTTAATTCATTGTATATATTTTTCTCTACATGGCTCCTCATCTCATTTTTGGTATTCCACTTTTTTACACTTATCAGTCTACACTGCTTACAGGAGATTAATATTCATTTTCCAAGGTCACAGATGGTAAGTCTCATAAATTTTACCATTATTATTACTATTATCCTTTTTCTTTTCTTATATCTTTTGATTTCCCAAGCGCTAATATTTTTCCTTCAAAGGAATATAGGCAACAACAAGGAAATAGAATAAGAGGAACAAAGTGTCAAAGAGAAAACAAAATACACACACACAAAAACAGCACCTAATTAAAATCCAAGTAGAGAGAGATGCTACTCAATGGACTAAACCCATTAAGGTAAAAAGATGACCAGACATCAACAAAAAATTCCAAACCATACAAAAAAATAGGAAGGCATGACCCCGTCCAAGGGACAAACTAAACACTAGGAAAAGATGTAGAACATTGAAAAACTAATCAAAAACATCCAAACAAATATCAAAGACCAACTTAATGAAGTGAAGGAAGACATCAAGTATATTAAGAAAACACTGGGACAACGTACTGAAGAAATTGTAAATATACATAAAAAATATAACAGATATGATGGTGATGAATGGCACAAGCCAAGAAATAAAAAATACACTGGAAGCACATAACAACGGATTTGAACAGGCTGAGGAAAGAATTAGTGATGTGGAAAACAGTACATCTGAAATTAGATAGTGGAACAGATAGAGAAAAATATTTTTCAAAAATCAGCAGGGACTTAAGGATTTGAATGACAATACAAAACACACAAAAATACACATTACAGGCATCCCAGAGGGAGACGAGATGGGAGAGGGGACAGAAGGAGTATTGGTGGAAATAATGGCTAAAAACTTCCCAAGCTTATTGAGCAAGATGGAAGTACATGTCCAGGAAGTGCAGTACACTTCAAACACTATAAATCCCAACAGACCCAGTCCCAGACATAATCATCAAACTATCCATTGTTCAAGACAAAGAAAAAATACTGAAAATAGCAAGAGAAAAAAGAATCATCACATACAAGGGAAGCTCAATACGAATAAGTGCTGACTATTCATCTGAAACCATGGATGCAAGAAGACAATGGTATGACTTAGTTAAAGTACCAAAAGTAAAAAACTTCCAGCGAAGTGCTCCCTATCCAGCGAAGCTGGCATTTAAAATTATGGGGCATGGAGAGGAGGGGCAGTTGAAATACAGGGGCTTTTTTGGGACTTTGGGGGTTGTCCTGAGTGGCGAAGCAGCGATGGATGTAGGCCATTTTCCATCAGAATATACCAAGCAGAAATGGGTGGGAGAGAGTGTGGTCTGTGATGTGAACTGTGGTCTATGCTCGGTGGCAAGCCCCAAGGATGTGCATATCCATTGCGAGTGTTTTAACACACGTATGGAACAGATATGGAACACGTATGAGGAATGGTGGTGTGGGATGTTGTTGGAGGTGTGGTCGGTGGGGAACATGGGAATCCCTGTAATTTCTGAGTAATATTTAGGTAATCTAAGTACCTTTAAAAAAAAAAATATATATATATATATATATAACAAATAACATTTATGTAAACAAATGCACATATATACATATGTATTTATATATCATTTTACAAATATTGGTATGTATTGTGAAAAATTTGATTTTTACCCACAATAAAAATAAAATAAAATAAAATAAAATGATGGAGCGTACAAAATATTCACAGATAAACAGAAATTAAGAATGTATGCCAATAAGAAACCTGCCCTTCAAGAAATACTAAAGAGAGTTCTGCAGCTTGAAAGGAAAGAAAAGGAGAGAGAGAGTGTGTGGAGACTGTAAGAATAACTAAAAAGACAAAAGAGAAATAAAAACAAAAAATGACATACATAAACCCAAGGAAAATATGGTTAATGTAAGTAATTCTTTGAGTGGAATAACACTGAATGTTAATGGATTAAAGCCATCAGTCAAGTGACAGAGATTGGCAGAAAGGATAAGGAAATATGACCCATCTATATATTTTCTACAAGAAACCCACCTTAGTCACAGGGACACATTGAAATATAAAATGAAGGGCTGGAAAACAATCTTACAAGCAAACAATAACCAAAAAAGGAAGGTGTAGGTATAAAAATATTGGGCAAAATAGACTTTAAATGCAAAACCATTGTAAGATAGAAAGATGGACACTATATGTGAATAAAAGGGGTAATCGTTTAAGAACAACAACCATAAACATTTATGCACATATCCAAGTTGCTTCAAAATACATGAGGCAAATATTGGAAAAGAGAAGTGGAGAAATATATTCCTGCACAATTATAATGGGGGACTTTAATTCACCATTATCACCATTAGACACAACATCTCAACAGAGAATTAATATAGAAACAAAGACTTTGATAATACATTAGAAGATCTGGACCTAATATAATATACTGAACACTACACCCAAATACAGTGGGATATAAATCTTCTCTAGTGCACATTTTCAAAGATAGGCCATATGTTAGGCCACAGAAAAATCCCCAATGATTTCAGAAAATTTGAAAATATACAAAATAATTTTTCTGACCACAATGGAATGCAGCTGGAAATCAGTAACGGCCAGAGAACCAGATTAGGTGCACAGATATTGAAGTTATAAAAACACTCTTAGACAAACTGTGGGTCAAGGAAGAAATCTCAATGAAATCAGTAACTACCTTGAAATGAATGAAAATGATAACACAGCATGTCAAAACCTATGGCATGCAGCAAAAGCTGTAATGAGAGAGAAATTCATGGCCATAACGGCATGAATCAGAAAAAGAGAAAGAGCTAAAATCAAAGACCTAACTGCACACTTGGAGGAATTAGGAAAACAACAACAAACTAAACCCAAAGAAAGTATAAAGAAGGAAATGACAAAGATTAGAGCAGAATGAAATGAAATAGAAAATAAGAAAGCACTAGAAAAAATAAACAAAATCAATATCTGGTCCTTTGAGAAGACCAATAAAATTAATAAACCTTTAGCTGGAATAACAAGGAAAACATAAAAAAAAAAGATGCAAATACATCAAATAAGAAATGAGGAAGAGGATATCACCACTGAC
>JAQZBX010077233.1:0-14306 GCA_029593785.1 Cabassous unicinctus | reverse complement strand
ATATGTGTATTTGTTTACATAAATGTTATTTGTTATATATATATATACATTTTATAAAGGTGCCTAGATTACCCAAATATTACGCAAGGAGCCATGTTAGGAAGGCCTTCATGGCAGGGCCTCTAGGAATCATGAACAGCCTCCAGGATATGGCCTGTGGGCAGTCTATAGGGGCTGTGGGCAGTCTCTAGGTCCTGACGGCAGCCTCTAAGAGCTGAAGGTTGCCTCCAGCCAACAGCCATCAAGAAACCGGGGCCCTCAAGTCCTATAACTAAAACAACCTAAGAGAACTTAGAAGTGTTTTCTTTCCATTACGCCTTCAGATTCAAAGACAATCTGGCTGATACCTTGATTGCAGCCTTGTAAGACCCTGAGGAGAGGACCTAGCAAAGCCATGCCTAGACTTCTGACTCATAGAATTGTGGGACAATAAATGTATGTTGTTTTAAGGCCCTGTGTGGTAATTTGTTATTCAGCAAAAGGAAACCAATGCAATACATATGTGTTCCTCTCAAATCTCCAACCCAAACACCCCACACTGAAATCTCTCGTTCTTCTAGCTCTATGTCTTAGTTATTTGACTTCATAGCATGCTCCAGTCCCTGGCTCCCTTTCCTTTTCTTTATGCATCAAAGTCTTCCTATCCACACAACTTTTCCTATTCAACTTAGAGTCCATGGTCCATCACTTCATCTACATTCTTGCCAATATTCTCAACAACCTTTTTTCAGAGAAAATACCTGGCAAATACCCAAAACTGAATAAATCCAACTATTTTCATTCTCCAACTATTTTCCTTTTCCATTCTTACCCTGGGGACACTGAGAAAATCATTCCACTGTCCAAACTGGTGATACAGAAAATTCATGGATATTGAAATATTTGTTTTATTAAAAATAACTGATAATGGCTGTGCATTTTGCAAAGAATGTGAAAAGAGAAGGGAGTGACAAAGTACAGGATGCAAATTGAAATGAGGATTCTATTTGCTGGTAGATAATCCATAAAAGGTGATTTCTTCACTATTCAGGAAATGCAATTTCAATGACATTTTTAGCCCTATACATGCTTAATTATTCGGTCATTCCTGATGTGACTGTCTCACAAGAGCAAAGGAAATAAGGAATCCAAGAATCTTTCCTTCTGACCCAGTAGGGGCATATCGTAGACTTTCTGCTCTCATTTCAAAAACAGTAATATTCTTCACATTGTTTGTAGGGAAAAGCTATTTGACATTCTAATTTTCTTTGACTCAAGGTTTTATCAGTTAGAATACCAGTGACTCTTGAGAACATAATGGAATTGTTTTAATGGTTTACAGTCTTTAGGAATGTGAAATATACAGCTAACCATTTTGTCAACTGTATTCAATTGATTGTTCTTTGTTACTGTCCTTGTCATGCACTAACAGAAACTCTTATCTGCTTTTTTCCTCCCACACATGCTCCTAAATGTACCACTCTATATTTTACATTTTTCCCAGTGTCAGAGAATCCAGAAATTATGTAAAAATTATTGTTTTAATAATAAGTTCTACCTGCTTTGTAATATATATTTAACCACTAATTTTAAATAATTACATTAAATAATTAGCATTGCATATTCAGGCCAGCTTTGTCATTTGAGGGCTAATGTTTTTCAGTTCTAAGGTTGGTATCTTTAAAATTAGGAGAATTTTGTGTGTTGTTTCTGTTTGTGAAAATGGCAGTGAATTTTCTTCTTTCTAATCTTTTACCTCCCTAAAATGTCTTCTTTCCTCTTCCAGCCTTAGCATTTTCTGTCTTTTTCTCTCTCCTGTTTTTCTGACAGTTTCTTAAAGATAGCCCGAGGATATCCAAATCTTGATCTGGAAGATAAATTTTATTCTCTTTTTTTCATAGGAATTATGTTTAGTTGATAATGGGCCACAAAATACTGTTTAAAAATGAATGTGGTATTCATTTATTCATCACTCCTTCTAGAGCAAGGCTTCTACAAAGCTATGAATTCACTTCCGTTGTGCCTGCCAGACTCTGTGAAGTAAGTGAAGTTAGTCATAAGTTTCTTTTATTCCGTGTCTACCCTCCTTTCATCCTTTCAAGAACCACCTCTTTATATCAAAAGAAAAAGTGCCATCTGACAGCTTGCTCCTAGCTTCAGTTCCTTTCCCTAAGAATTCATTCTTCCATTAATATAATATATAGAAGTCACTGTGCTAGGCAGGCGCTGTGCTTCTCTTCATTATGCCCTTACCTTATGCCTGGAATAGCTTCTCTCTGTGAACTGTGCTTCAACTGTTTTTTAACTGGTTAACCCCTCCTCACCTTTCAGGTCTCAAATGGCTCCATACTTCCTCTAGGAAGCCAGCCCTACCAGAGCTAGGTGCCCCTCCCATGTGATCCCATGGCACTTTTATTTACCTCTTTTGTATCAGACTGTCTTATCATTATCTGCTCACTTGTTTGTGACCCTCCTTAGTAAGACCTTTGCAGCTGGGGACTTGTTCCAATTGGGATTCCTCATTGCCTAAAAGAGAACCTGACACAAGGATGATACTGAATAAATATGAGATCAGAGAGGAGGTGAAGCTAGAGTGCTGTGGGAATTAAAAGAAATGAGAAATTAATTTTCCTGGGAAAATTAGAGAAGACTTGGTTAAAGGGTGGTAATTAAGATGGATTTAGTAAGAGAGATACAATTTGGAGAGAAGGCATTTCAAACAAGAAAACATTAAGCCAATAATGGTGTAGACTTTGTGAAAAGTAGTGGAAAAATAAGGGAGATTGGAACCAGCATGCTAAATAAGCACGTTCTGGTTTGCTTTTCTATAGTGAAACATATTCTGGAAATAGATTGGGATGAAACCAAAAATAAATGAAATAAAATTCATCATTTGCTTCCAGCTTCCATTTGAACCACTCATTGTCCACATACACTCTCCACATTTTTCTTCAAACTGCTTTTGCTCACCTGATCCTTCTATCTAAAAAGACCCTGCATCCAAATGCTGAATGTTCAGATCCTACCTAACCAACAGGGTCTGCTTCAGTGTTCTCTCCTCTGTCAAACTACCCAATCATATAAATGATGATGATGATGACGATGATGACAACTGCTGATTATTAAACACTTATCATGTGCCAGGGACTGTACTGGGCACATAAGGCACATTACTAGTAATCTTATCAACCCTCCCAAAAGAGTAGACATTTTAATCTCATTTTACAAGGAAGGAAAGAGACTCAGAATTCTCAAGGTTAATAAGGAACAGAGCCAGTATTTAAACCCAGGACCCTGACTTCAGTGCCTACGCCCTCTCTACCATACCCCCTGCTCTCTAGTGTGGAGGGACTTCTGGAATCCAACAGCCGTTTATCTAAGTCTCAACTGTAGCAACTGCCATGTCTCCCTTTTAATTGTTTTGTGTGTTTGTTTGTTTGTTTGTTTGTTTAGGAGGTACCAGGGATTGAACCTAGGACCTCGCACATGGGAAATAGGTACTCAACCACTGAGCTACATCTGGTCCCCTCTAATTGTTTTTATACCATAATAATTTTCCCTTCTTCAGTGAGCTCAATACTTTGAACATCCTTGTATAGACACAACCAATGATGAAACAGTGCATAAATTATTAACAGTCTGTATTCAATGGGCAGCTGTTGAATGAAAATACTCTAAAGGCCATTTTTATAAGAGCCCAAATTCAGCTACATTAACAAGAAGTATTAAGAAAAAAACTTGTGCAAGGTGTTAATTATATTTGAGCTTATGTTCTTCCATACTATTTGTTGTTGTCATTGTTTATACATTACCTTAAAAAAAGAAACCCTCTTATTGGAAGGAAATGCATTATCTTTGGTCACAGAGGCTTAGGGGGAAATCATCTTTTATTCTTATTCATAGAAAAGGGCCTATCCAATGACCCTTTGCAAAAGGTTTTGGCTTTCATCGCAAGCTTTCTCTATAGATCTTGAAAAGAAACCTTGGCAAGTAACCAACATCTGATTTCATAAATATACACCAGGAGTAACTGATGATTCTTCCCCCTAAAGAAACAGACAGAAATAAACTGCCACCCTCTAATATTACACAAATCCAAAGCCTCCTGAGTGACCTGCATGCTTAATTTTTCCTCTTTGAAAATTTAACTACAGCAATAGAATTTAAACAAATTGATTGCATAGCATAGTTTAGGATTCATTCATCACACAGAAAATTAAAGTCAATTTAATCCCATCAATAGAGTCTCTATTGCAGTTGTCACCAGAAATAATTTTGCATATGTTTGTAAAGTCAGATTTTAGTCATCTCAGCATTTGTTCCTATATAGCCTATTTTCCTTTGGATTACATAAGCAAGATGAAATGTATAAAATAAGAACTCAAAGAAAATAAAGCAGTATAGATACAGAAAAAAACATTTCAGTGTTACATGATCTTATGGTGCATATGTTGCTCTTTCTCCTTTTATCCTGTGGAGCTGATCTGAGCAAGGAGCTAGCTTTGAAATGAAGCATACATGAGACAGATAAAGAGATGAAAAGAAGCTATAACATTGACCTCTAGTTATTAAAGATCAAGCCAAAATATGTTCAATGATGGTGATGGTAGTGCAATATTCTCAATGTAATTAACAGCACTGAAATATATATATGACTGTGGTTAAAAGGGGAAATATTAGGTTGTATATATGGAAATATAATAATTTTTTAAATCTATGGAACTGCACTACATAAGCAATGAACCCTAAGTTAAACCACAGACAATAGTTAACAATACAGTTATAAAAATGTGCTGTCATCAGTTGTAACACATATTCCACACCAATGCAAGGTGTTAATAATAGAGTGATATATTTTATGCATGATTGTTCTGTAAACCCACAACTTTTCCAATAAATAAATAAAAATTCACACCAAAAAAATGTGTTCACATTTTTCTTAGTCTTTGACTTCCTAGCATTTTTGATGAATGCATTTTCATAGTATCAATTTCATTCTACAAAATGAGTTACACAATTTATGACCATAATTTAGTATCCTACTATGCCTACTTTCTCCCATATCAGCTATATCAAGCCAAGAAGAAATAACAAGTTCAAGAAATTCAATGTTCTTCCTTTGGTCTCAAAAGTTTACGTCATCGTCTTAGTTTCATTTTCCCTTTGTTGGGAAGAACTGCCCTAAAAATGCACCCCAAATACTCAATCAAGGTGCATGAGCATGTCAGGAAGATCTGATCACTTCTGGACTTTTTATTTGTGGTGGGATGGAGATAAAAATCCCCATCTCTATGAACAGAGGAGTAACGTTAGGTGACAGAGAGAAATGATTGGAGTGTATGTTGCCATCATCTTGGATGTTCCAGCTGGGACATTTTCACTAAAACCCAAAGGGAGTCTTTCCAAAGTAAATGAATGAGGAATTGACAGATACACTTTAATTTAATAAGATTAGATTTATTGTTTTACAAGAAGGGTCTGTGGTGCTTTGGAACTATATGGGCCCCATAAAATCATGTTCTTAAAGCTAATCCATTCCTGTGGGTATAAGCCTATTGTAAGTAAGATCTTTCGATGAGGTTACTTCAGTTTAGGTGTAGCCCAGAGTAGGTCTTAATCCTCTTACTGGAGTCCTTTATAAACTGGGTGAATACAGAAAGGCAATCCCACAGAAGCAAGAATCTGAAAGCAATGAAACCCAGAAGAAAAAGGAGAGACCAGCAGATACCACCATGTGCTTTGCCATGTGGCAGAGGGGTCCAGGATCACCAGTTGCCAGTCTTCAAGAAGAAAGCATCACCTGATGATGCCTTGATTTGAACATTTTTCTCAGCCTCAAAACTGTAAGCTAATAAATTCCCATTGTGAAAGCTAACACATTTCATGGTAAATTGCTTTCAGCAGCCTAGTGAACTAAAACAGCGTCAAAGACAGGAGGAATATATATTCCTTTTGTAGACTAGACTAAGTATGTGGTCTTCAGAAAAAAAGTAATTCTCACTGCCTTGGGATGTGTTTACTTTTTAATAAATGAAGACCTGCCATATCATGGGTGAAGAGAGAAGAGAGACCAAATTGGAGTTAAAGCAGTAACTACTTCTTAATCACTTCAGCTATAAGCCAGAGTTTCTCCCCTTCTCTCTGTGCAACAATAATGATGAAAACTTATTAACAATAAAATCATGATCAAATGATTTATTCCCAGCTAAAGTCTAATGGGACAAAGTTTTCAAGAGCTAAAAGAAACAGGGGATAGGACTGCATTATCTTGTGGGGAGGGAAAGGATATAATGGTGAGCAGACAGAGGGGGCACAAAGATACCAAGAAAGGATGGGTTAAAGGATAAGCTTGCTTAGAAACTTGGGAAAGAGTACAGAGAAGATTGATAGAGTTAAGGAACAAGGGAGATGGTGATGCTTCCTTCCATTATTTGGACAAGGAAATGAGTTGGCTAAAAAAAGCCACAATCCCCAAATTTCCAGCACTTAAATTTAGTGCAAATTTAGTCTGGGGAATAATGACTAACATTTAACTGGACATGGGGAGAGAATGGTGAGATGGGATGAGGACATTGGAGTGGTAGCCTCAGCTTCACATCTACCTTGCAAGGCACTGGTCTTCCCTTTACAGATTCTACCTTGAGAGGATTCCCAGCTTGCAGATTACTTCTCTTCAGTGATTGTAAGATTAATAACCTGACATCCATGACCCAGATGATGATGAAGTTACCCCTGAAAAGGACAGGAAAAGAGGAGAGACTTGCCATATAGATTATAGAAAATCTCATTCAGAGATGTATCTTAAATTCCCAAAGCCTGAGAAAGATGAACACAAATGAAACATCTTTCATTGATATTTCTGAACTCCTTTTCATTTCCCTAGTAACAAAACTACTTTTTTTCAGAATAAAAAATCATGTGACAGGCTTGAAGGGTCATCAGGAACCAAGACCTTTCTTAAAAATTTTTAAAGTTAAGGCAAGAACCCTTCCCCTCTTCGCTAGTAAGCTTGCAAATTTATATCCCACGTCTTCTTCTGAGCTAAGAGGCTCTGTACCCTCCATTCCATTCCATCCATCCACTCTAAGAAACAAGAGCCTCCAGCAGTGCTATTTGCCTTGAAGGCCTCGTTGCCTTTCTCCTCCCCTCTGAAATGTGTGCCTTCACAAAATACTGTCACTTCTCTGGCTTGCATCCCCTCAACAAGATTTAAAAACACTTCTGTTACTACTAAGCTTAAGGAGAATTCATTACTTAATGATAAATAAATTCGAATAGAAAAATAATTGTCTACTACTTATTAACATCATGAGAACACATTATTTGAAGGAAGTTTAAAGAAACAAAATAACTAAGGTGCATTAGGTTTCTCCAAAGAAAAAAAAACTGATAGGAGATAGACATATATATAGTTAGATAAATATATATATAGAGAGAGATAAATATAGATAAAGATATAGGAATATACACATGTATATATAGGATATAAATATATGAATACAAATATTTGATATACATATATATATAAAGTGATTTATTATAAGGAATCAAATCACACAATGACAGGGACTGGCAAATCTGGATTCTGTAGGGCAGGCCGCAAGCTGGAAACTCCGATAAGAGTAATGCAGAAGTTGAGTCTGAATGCTCTAGTGAAAGCTAGTGGCCTGAAGTTGAGGCAGAAATCCTTCTTTCTAATCTCTGAAATCCTCAGTTCTGGCTTTTAAAACCTCCAACTGATTGGATGAGGAAATTCTCCACATTGCTGAGAGCAATCTCCTTTGTTGATTTAGATGCAATCAACTGATCATAGATGTAAATCCATCTACAAAACGCCCTCATAGTAACAATCAGGCCAGTGATTGCTTTTTCAAAAACTGGATATCATAATCTAGACAAGTTGATACATGAAATTAACCATCACACAAGGTGTGGTTCATATGCTTATCATATTAATATAAATTTATTTTAACCACTATGCAACTTAATTAAGTCCTAGTTCATCTTTTCTAAAGGACAAAGACCTCAGTTCCATGTTCACATCAGCTTATTGCTGAAAACCTCTGCTGGTCTCCCACAACCCATTTCCAGGTCACCAAGGGAGGTAAGTTAACTGTCTTATAATGTGTGGTTACAAAGTGCTTAGTAGGGTGTCCCAGGCCTGCATTGACACTCTGCTCCTGTTGACCACTTAAAAACATATTTTGTGCTTTTCTTCTCCACAAACTGTGTTTTAGTTTGCCAATGGGCTGTCGATGCAAAGCACCAGAAATGTGTTGGCTTTTATAAAGGGTATTTATTTGGGATAAAGTTTACAATTCCAAGACCATGAAAAGTCTAACTCATGGCACCATATAGGTGCTTTCTCACCCAAGTCAGCTGCCACAAGTTGAAGCAAGATGGCAGGTGATATCTGCCTGGGCTCTGCCTTCCCCTCCAAGTTGTACCATCCCCCAGAGCTCAGCTGAGAGCAACCAGGCATAGGGCTTGTCTCTTATTGAGCCTTTTCTCTCAAGCTGCTCCACTTTCTTCCCAATTTTGGCTGCAAGCTGTCAAGCATATGGCTCATCTCTCCCTGGGCCAAAGCTGCTAGAGCCTCTCCTTTCTGTCACATGGCAGGATTTAAAATGGCAGAGCTCTCTTTTCCCATGTGTCTCCATTTTTTTTCAGACTCAGCAAGAGGGCAGAGACTCACCTGAGTCACACCTCACTGAGGTAGTCCAGTTGAAAAGTCCTCACACCCACAGGAGTGGACCAGCCCACAAACATAATCTTTCTCTTTTTGGGATTCATAAAATAATTTCAAACTGCCGTAGATTGCAAACTCTTTTCAATAAGAACTTCTGGGTTACTCCTTCTAACTCCAGGCTCCTCCACCTCCCATCACTCTATGGAGCTTGAAATACTGAATCACAGGAGTTCAATCCTTCATCTGTTCTAATGAATTCGTGTCTGGTTGCTAGTAGAAGAGCTACGTAAATACCTAATGCTTGAACAGAACAGAAGACAAATCAAAAAATGTACTAAATACATCTTTCCTTACACATCCTTTCCTCCATTTCATTAATTAGTTTAAAAAATCTAAACCTTTGACATTAACCAAAAAGGTTTGACTGCTTCCCTAAAACATTCCTAATGGAGAATCCCATAGCAGTTCTTCTTGATTTCCTTCTGAAATACATTCTAACCTTATTGTTCCCCATTTTTTCCCCATAATAAATACTTGAGCTATATGCAATTATAGGAATTTTAGGACTATATGTAAATTTAACAGCTTTTTGTTCCTTGATACCTATAAATATTTGCAAACTTACAAAGGACAAAATAAAGACTAAGTATTTCCCTTTGTATGGAGATTAGCACAGCAACACATATAAAAAGGCATTTAATTAATGGGTTCTGTCATCATAAGAATCAAGATCATCCATCTAGTGCTCTAGCCATTAGTCCCCACTGCCCTGTTCATAATCATCATGCATTTCAGAAAATGAGCAATCTCTCTGTTTCCATGATTGACTACTCAGGGAAATTTGCTTGTCAATATAATAACTGTAACGTGATGATAACATTTCCCACAGTTAGATTTAATGTCATGTGGACATATATAGATCGAAAATATGGATCCTGTCAGAACCAATGAATTCACTCAAGAAACGTGTTAGTCATACACAAGAGCAGGAAGCTGGGACAACAGTCACAGCGATATGGAACTAACACACTGGAGGTTGGTAGATCCTGTCTATGCTTGGTTCAATAAGGCAACATCACTGCAGGATAATTCTGTGCTCAATGTTCTTCAAAATCAAATGCTTGGGAAACATGATAATGATAGGAATGAGTCAGATTTACAGTTCAAGCCTATGAAGCATTAACTCAAACATAACGGGGGGGGGAAATCTGATTATTGATTTTAAAATCTGTCATCATATCATTTCATGGGGTTTTGCTTTGGGGAATTGAAACAGAAGATCTGGCCAAACACACCTGCTCTGAAAATGCCAAAGGACAGCAGCCTCTTCCCAAACTGCCCTTTTAGACTGGGATGGAGTCGTTCAGAGGTCCTAACCCGTAAGGGGTTTCAGCTGGATAATAGGCCATCTGTATTTGAAAACATAAGACAATCACTTCCAAATAATCACTCCATCAATTTTCCTCCCTACCACTACCTAGCCTAAGCTCTCAATGTAAGTCACAAATTGACTACTGCTTGAGATTAGAAATAAGGAAAAAGGAGGGGGAAAGTTTGCAGCCATACCCCCAGAGAGATAATATAAAACTTCCATTAACCAGAACCCAACTGGTTGAAACCTCATCTGCCAGATTTCTTCCACTTCCTGATCCCACATTCCACACTCACACCAGCAAACAATTTAAGTGCCAAGGACCATAAACACTCAAAGCAGGAATTTAGCTATTAAGCCAACACATCAGAGGATACATTCTGAGATAAATATACCTTCATCCCAAATTCCACACATTCTCTATTTTTACAGTAACCACTTATGTTCAGATTAATGATACCTAAGGTAGTGCCAGGTCTTCAATCTTCAAAAAAAGATTCCATATTGGTCATGGAACTCTACTTGCTAAATAAAGAAGTATTTTGAAAACTGTCCATGTAAAAATGTCCATTATTTTTAGTCTCTTGTTAAGCAAGAATGTTAATTAACCAAGAGTTCATTCCTTCAGCATTCATGTTGATCATTACATTACTTTATGGTTGATTTGGGATTTATCCATTCTTTGATATAACCTATATAGCTCTTCCCCCTCATTTGAGTAATCAAAAATTGTCTGTATTTGACCTCACGCTTTTAAGTAAGGAGTTAAAACGTGAGTAGGTTCTGTTTTTCAGAAATTCTATGCTGAAGCCTCAGAAAGAAAAGACTGTCTAAGTTATTTCCCAATAATGAAATCCAAGTCTGATATGATTTCTTTCCAGGGTCTATTTTGTAAAAATGTGAGTGTTCCTCTCAGTCCATCTTTGAAGAACTTCCATAGACCTGAAAATAATGTTGTTCAGTGTACTAAATGCCTGCCTTAAATCAAAGCCAGTGTAAGCCCTGAATGAGGTCTTAAATAATAAAGTAGTATGAAATGATAACCTACAGCTATCAGAGTAGCTAGCACTCAGTGGTACTGTCCTTTGTGTGTTTAATATGTGTCACTGCTGTGCTTTATAATATATATTATCAACCAATGAACCTCATTTCAAAAACCACATACAATCATCAAACATGTCAATTTATAAGCACAGCTTGGGTATACCATTAGGGAAAGTGTAGTGACTTTGAAAAAAGCAGAATATATTGAAACCCTCAATTAACTAAACTTTTGCTGCATTCTACTTTTATGAAAGAAGCCAATCTCAAGGAAACTCAAAGAGTGAACATTTTAAAATCCATTAAATCCTAGGGTTCAATGCATATTAAGTCCAAACTCCTACATCAGTGGCATTTTTAATCTATTGGGTTTTTTTTAGCAATATAAAGATTTTTTCCCCCAATTAAAAAAAAAAAAACAAAAAATAGGAGCTACCCTAGTTGATTCAGATAGGGGAAGAGAATTAGTTACAGAGTTATGCCTAGTCCCACCCTCTGGATCAGCCACATAAGACTGGGATATGCTGTAGTATCAAACAACCCAAACTCTCAGTGACTTAAAATCGCAAAGTTTTCTGTTTTACTGACCCAGGCTGCAAAGGAGCCATCTTGCCACATGCTTCTATTATTACTTTAATAGGAAAAGAGTGAAGTAGATATTTGTCTTCGTTTTCCAGGCTGCTATGACAAATACCACACAATGGATTGGCTTAAACAATAGGAATTTACTGGTTCAGTCTAAAGGCAGGAGTCCAAATCAAGGTATTGGCTAGAAGGCTTGCTTCCTCCTGGGGTCAGGAGCATTCTGGCTGGCCAGCAGTCTTTGGGTTCCTTGGCTTTACCACCACATGGTGATGTCCTCTCTTTTCTCTTCTGGGTTCCTACTGATTTCCGGCTTCTGGCTCCTCCTCATGGCTTTTTCTAACTCTGGCTTCTGAATTCTTTCTCTTTATAAAGCTTCTAGCAATCTGGATTAAGAAACAGCCTCATTCAGTTGGGTCATACCTCAATTAAAAATAATACCTTCAAAAGACCCTATTTACATAAATGCAAGCCAAAGAAATGTGGATTAAGATGAAGAACATGTCTAAATTGGGGTATATAATTCAGTCTACCACAATACTCAAGCCTGGTAGTTAAAAGTTTCCACCCAGAAGTGGCACACATTACTTCTATTTCTATTTCCTTGGCCAGAGCAAGCACATGGCCCTGACTAACATTAAGGTGGTGGAAAGTACAAACTTTCTGTGTGCCCCAAAAGGGAGAGGAATAAGACAGCAGTGGGAAACAATAGCCTCTGACACATGCCAACTAGCAGTGTCAAAACTACAACACTGTTCAAAACCATTGCCATAAAGGTCTTCACTTCATGTTTTTCAGCATGAAACATTGCAAGATGCAAATTGATCAGGAAAAAAAATTATTTTCTTCTATACACTAGATTTATTAGGAAAGTTCAATGGTTTATTTTTGGTTTTTTGTGTGTGTTTTTTTTAAAGATTTATTTATTTATTTATTTATTTATCTCCCCCTTGCTGCTTGTGTTTGCTGTGTCCATTTGCTGTGTGTTTTTTCTGTGTCTGCTTATCTACCCCTTGCTGTGAGGTCTTGCTGCATCAGCCTACCGCGCCGCGCGGGCCGGCCTGCCCTCACAAGGAGGCCCCGGGAAGCGAACCCGGGGCCTCCCATATGGTAAACGGGAGCTCTATCGATTGAGCCACACCCGCTTCCCAGTTCAATGGTTTTTATATTAAGGAAAGGTCTTAATAAGAAGGATATTCAGAATACACCATCACTAAGCTGCAAAATGCATTTAACCAGAATACAATTTCCCAAATATATCACCTAATTCAAATTTACCTGCTTTACTTTTTCTTTTTAACAGAAAAAATGATTGATAATATGGTTGCCAAAAGGAGACGGTACCAATTCCAAATGTTCAAGCATCAGGTACAGTGGTGTCGACCAAACTCTCGGAGTTGTTGGGGGGAAGAAATGGGTGGTAACCATCCTGTGATTACAGTGCTGAAAGATGAAAGTTTTGAGGCTCACATTACCTTCAAACGATAGTGTCCAAGGACAGTTGCTTTTTTTAAATGGGCTTTTTTAAAACAAAGTTCATAGAACAAAGTTAACATAGAAAAATACTTCAAAAATTATGAGAACTAACACTTCCACAACCTTTTCTATTCTGTCAACAACTCTGCCTAATGACCAAAAACTAGAAGCAAGTGAAAAAAGACTAAAGCACATCAGTGAAAACAACTTCAGAAGCTATGTTATATCATAGTTATGAAGTCACCCTAAGGTGACTATTGATTTAGTGCTGTATATAAAATTGAGGTTATCAGTTTATAAAGCATAGTTAGCCTTAGTGACCCCCATTCCTTTCCTATCATACAGTAGATATCAGATTAGAGGCAAAAAGTATGATCAAAGATCTCCCAAGAGCAGCAGCAAAAAGTGACAACTTACTGAAAAAGTCAGACAGTTATTTAGAAAACACCTCCATTAGTAAAGGGGTGAATAGTGCACATTAGCAATCTACCTTCTATGTATTACAGGACAGTCTAATAATTAATGTTGGTAATAATGACCCTAAATAATGAACAAAACATTAAACTATGGCTGTGCAATCCTGGGTGCATCATTTAGCCTCATTAGTGTTTAGTTTTATTATCTAAAAATAGAGGAGTTGAAACAACTAATCCCTGGTCATTTTGTGACTTTATGATGTTATAAACAATTGATCATCACTAACAAATGTAAACTAGAAACTAAAAGGGAAAAATTGAAAATGAAACAGAGTAAACAATTAGGCAAGGAAAAAAATCAATGTAGCAGGCTGCCAAAATTCTTTTATGTTTAAATAGAATGAAAACATATTGCATCAGTCATGAGCTTTGGGTTGTGTATTAGTCAGGGTTCTCTCGGGAAACAGAATCAACGGGAGATATCTGTCAATAATATGAGATTTTAAAAGAGTCTCTCACGCAACCGTGGGGATACACAAGTCCAGGCTCCACAGGCAGGCTGCAAACCAGTGGCTCCAATGAAAGTCTGACGAAGGGTCGTTGATGAGTTTCTGGGAGAAGTTGCCTGTCCAACGACGAGCTGGGAAATTCTCTCTGAATGTTGAAATCACTTCCCCTTTTAAGTCATTCAACTGATTGGATAAAAGCGCCACCCATTGATGATGTAATCTCCCTGATTGATGCAGATGTA